>VYZX01016242.1:1236310-1294958 GCA_013401335.1 Brachypteracias leptosomus
TGGTTTGGTAGGGTATTCATATTTTCTAAATCTCCAGGCTTTCACACAATATTTTCAGATGGCATTGTTCAGGGCTGTGAATAGCTACCTGCATCTCTGAGCAAGATAATTTAGATGTTGGAAGCAATACAGCAGTGTTAGCTGAATGCATGAGTTTAAATATGTCTGGACTGTGCTATATGAGCCAGTATTAGCTGGCTTCTTTCTTATTCACACCTTCACAAAATGAAAGAAACTGTGATTTTCCTATGGAAGTGCTGCCGTCCATCAGCAGCAAGTGACCAGCTGTGACTGGCTGTGCCCAGTACTGCCACACACAGTTCTGCCTTTTAACTCCCTGCTGGTCTCTGGGTACTGGGCAGATCCCAAAACACCCTTGAATCTGGTGTACCACCTCGGTCAGTGGTACTTACCATCGTGATCCTGTTTGCATCTCTGTCTAGTGGAGCCATGGTTTCTCTAACTTTCTTTCATACAGCTGTGTAGGTGCGTTGATGTGTGACTGGATATTGTTTAGTGCTGTGTTGCACTTTTGTACCTGTTAATTGCTGGGATTGGATTGGTTGTACTTGTATGGGGCTTTTCCAGTCCTGATACAATGACTGGTTGAGTTTGGAGCCTATCTACAGCATGAAATGAAAGCTCATTCAGGATGGATGCTTCTCTGAATGCTTAGTTCTCTCATGGCTGCTCTAAATGTGCATCTAGAAGTGAAAATCATCTACTTTCTTCCTCTTCTTCTTCCAGAAACCACTACCGCTGCAGTGCAGCTGCAGGAGGGGGTGCGAGAGGAAAATTCTACTACACGCTCACCTTCAGCATCAAGTTCCCTCATAAAGATGATGTCTGCTACCTGGCTTACCATTACCCCTATACCTACTCTACAATGATGGTAATACTGATATGTCCATGTAGATAAACTACAGGGTCTGACAGATTGGAGCTGCTTGAGTATGTGTAGATTTTGAGATAGTGTAGAGGACTGTTGATAATCAGTTAATTATCATGACATTGTTACTGCCTTGTTTGTAACTGCATCCCCTGCCAGCTCTGAAGTCCAGAATGCTGTAGGAGAAAAAGGAATTTCTGTATGGGAGAAGCTGGGGTACAAGCCATCAGTGCTTACACCAGTCATAATGCAAAACAAAGATGACTCTATTTGCTTAGGGTTGCAAGATCCTCCTCCAGAAGGGGTGGGAAGCAGGGGGCTAAAGCTAATGGCAACTCAGAAGTGAAAGTTGCCCGCTCCTCCTCCTGATAGAGGGTAATGGCTCAGCTTTCAGAGCTGCACCCAGCAATACTGCAGTGCTGGCCCTCATTTGAATGCTTTGTCAGCTGTTTCCTCTGGGCCATTTGGAGTGTCAGTAGGCACCTGTGACACCCCCACCAGAGCTGTCAGTAAGGACCTAAAAGAATACAAGTCCAAGGCATAAACTGCATTACTGAGTTGTACCAAGTTTGTTTCCTGGGGAAGGATGTTTTCTACAACCTTTTCTGGCCCAGAGTGGATGGTAAGGGAATTTTCTTGGAAATGCATCCAATGTGCTTTCTCTATGATTGATGTAGGAGACCCCAAGGTCTGAAAGGAAGGTAGGATAAAAGAAGGGAAATTAATAGTTCTGGGAGTAGCTTTGCTTTGTTGTAAAGATGAGAAAGATATTACTGAAAATGAAGACATGCAGTTCCAGTAGATCAGTTCCCCTTCCTTCTCCTTTCAATTTCAACCATCAACTCTTTTTCTTTGGGCAGTCAGTGAGTCTAGGTGAAGTTTTTAATGAAATATCATTACCAGATATGAAAGATTATGCTTTCAAGGGAGACAATGTCCTCTTCCACTTACTAGCCATGCTGCTTGGCATGCCAGCATAGTTAGGCTCAGATTAATTCCCACTTAAACAGTCTCTTGTCAACTGCTTTGCATCCATTATAGATGTTCAAAGGAACTGCTTCCAATACCTGTGAGAGGGCCAGTCAAGCCTTCATGGACCAAAATATGCCTGCCAGCTCACTTCTTATTAGGCTTATAGGTACCAGTTACTCCTCAAAATCAATGACGAAGAGAAGTATGCTACAGTAGTAGGGTTTGACCTGTAGCCTTGAAGGCATGTATATACAACAGTCTGCAGGGAAAAGACAAATGCAATACTGAAGAATAAGGTGGAATTATTCACCACCATACTTTATTACTGAAATGCTGTGCCTCATCATTATTTTACTGTTATTGATTTCTATCTTCTACTGGCACAAAAGCAAGAGAGACTTCGAGAGTTTGTATGCTCTGGGAATCTCTGAATATCTCACCTCCTCCTAAATGAATAGAACAGAGATGAAATAGATGTGATTTCTAGACTTGCAGGGCCAAGTCTTGAAGTATTCACTGCCTCTTCTAATAAAATGCTCATTGAAGGTAAAGGGAATTTTGCCCCAGGAAAGTTTAAATGAACTCAGTCTCAGTAAGAACCGTAAAGTTTGATAAATGGGAATTATGGATGGAAAATATTGGTAGATTATCATGTCCAGTTCTTTAGCCAAAGCAAAATTGCTGCCTCTAATAACTCTAAAAGGCTTCTTTGCTTGGACTAATTACAAATGTCGAGTGATGCAATTTACACTTTTCCATGTTACTTTAATTTTCACACTAAATAAACGAAATCAGGTTTGTGTACCAGTAGATTGCATTTTAAAGCATTTGTCCACTGATGAAGTATGTTGATTTTACACATCAGTAATAAATTAAAAGTGATTACAAACCTAAGGGCTCAATTAAATACATAGTACTTTGGGGAAGGGGATAAACTTGTATATGGAGTTAGTAATTAGAAATTTTTTTAAAATATCATATATATTTAATAGTTACAGACATATTTATAGGAAATACACATTGCAGAATCTATCTGAACTGGATAGAGTCTGCAGTTCATTACTTTTTGTCCATTAGTAATTGCATTTATTTTATGAACAGTAATTTATCTATTTTTACATCACAGTGTTAATTGTTTGGATATCTAGATGAAATCTCTGTGGCAGCTATACCCAATTAAGTTTCACTGGGTACCAGGAACATAAGTAAATTATTATATTGAGTTCTCTGTTTTTATATGAGATCATTAGATGTGTCTAATAATTGAATTTACTTTATAGAACAGTGTGTTAATTGTTTTATGACATAGATGACTGTAAATTTCAGTTCTGCATTTGCATTCAAATGGATACTGGGAAAACAGTCTGAAAGATGGTGAGCTCCAAGGTTTGAGGAACAGGAATGCCTCGTCCCATAAATGTAGGTTAAAATTTAGCCCCGACTTGCAAAGACAAAAAGTTACCACGTAAGGGTTGTTTAATGAATTGGTGGTTTTGAGTTAAAGTACTGTTAGGGAAAGTGTGCATACTTTCCTGTACCTATTTCTACCAATGCAGAGACAACTGGTGTTCCACAACACTTAGCAGCACCCTGTGATGGGATTACTTACACTGATCTTGGCACTTGCAATTAGAATGTAAACAGAGAGAGCTACACGTCATCTGGTGTGTGGGAGAGAAGTGGCTATGTGTCTAATGAGGCGATCAGAATTTGTTCCAAAAAGTCTCTTTTTTTAGGCTGCCAATTCTTTTTCTCAAATTTCTCAAGAAGCTGTTAGACTTAAGAATTGTTCAAAACTGCCATAAACTTTGCAGAGTGGGGGAATAAAATCTCCTTTTTAAATAACTTGGAAAGACGCTCTTCAAATTTCCCACTACTGATGGTACAAAATGTTGTTTTGATGTAAACTTTTTGGCTGTCTCTGGTGTGGAGTTGTTCCCGAGTTTCACTGGCATGTGCTTGACAGCTAACCAGCCAGTTCTATAAACACTCAAAAATGATGAGTTTTCTCAAGCTTCTACACAATCCCTATTAAAATATAAGGAGTAGGTCAGTTCTCCTTTGGACTTTGTGTATGCCTAGAAATTCCTTTACACTAATAAAAGCACTTAGGAACTGTTTGGGTAAAATTGTAGAACCATAGAACAGTTTGTGTTGGACCTTTAAAGATCATCTAGTCTAACTTCCTTGCAATGAGAAGGGACATCTTCGACTAGATCATGAAATAGGAGTAGATAGTCCTGTGCAGCTTCAGTGAAGGGGGATGTATGCTGAAAGGCTTGTGCATATCTGTGGGATGTAAAAGATGATGATATTAACTGGCTGAAGAGAGAAGCTGGAAAGTTAGCAGGAGATAAAATTAGTAGCAATAATAACATACAGCTAGTGCAATAAAATCAGATTTTACAGACTGTGAACTCATTTATAAATCTGCCTCCTTGCTTCTTTCTCAGTCCCATCTTGATATCCTGGAACAAAACAGGAACCCCAAGAAGGTTTACTGGAGGCAGCAGACTCTCTGCCAGACGTTAGGAGGAAATCGGTGCCCACTGCTCACAATCACGGCCATGCCAGAATCTAAAAAAGGAGACGACTTGGAGCAATTCTGTAAGTAGCCAAATGAAGCATTAAAAAAGTTGCTGGCGAATTGAGGTCATGTTAGCAGTGGGAATGACAACCTGTTTTGTGAATATGTTGATTTTCTTGCCTTCCTCATTTTGGAAAAAGAAATGTAAATATGGTGAATGGCCAACTACAATGCTTTTTTAAAATCACAGATTTACACAGAGGAGGGAGGAGAGCTGGCTTTATTTTTTACTCAAAATTTTTCTTTAACAATCTGAACAATTACGAAGTTGAATACCAGATATCTCCAACAGCAAGAAACTGTGTTCAAGAAACCAATTCAACAAGAAATTTGATTTTTGTGTCTCTTTGTTGATTTTCCATATTGAAATGATTTATGTACTATGAAGTCTCAAACTTGCAAAAAAAATATAGCAGAAGATCACTCTTTCCCAGCTGTGGATAGCAATTGAAATGTTCTGGTGAAATTCCAGCTCCTCCAACATGCCTGGTAGATACATCTGGACACTATATAGCTCCTTGCATTCTGTCACAGTCCTAAGTGATGGTGTCCTATCTCATGGTAAAGATAACTGCCATGTTGGATATAGAGGTGGTTATTTTTCATTGTGGAAGTCAAAGATTCAGACTTTCAGTGGCCTTGACTAACAAGATTAAGATATTCAAGTTTCTGTGTTCAGCAGCAAGTGATAAAAAGATTCTGTTTAGCATCACATTGAGTTAGCTTTGAAAGCCTAAATGACTAACTAATATGTAGGTTGGGTTTTTTTCTTGAGTCAGTAAAAAGACATAAACTGATTTTTTATTTTTAATTTTTTTAATCTCTGCTCTTCACACATGTATAACACAGGTTAAGAACTTAAAGGGAGTGGGGAAATTTAAATTGTCTTAAGATATTTTTGAATGTTAAGCAAATATATATCATTATCTCACCAAGATTAGGCTGTAAGTATCCAAAGAGATATGAACCACATTTCTCATTGCAGAATACTTGTTCCAGTGGTATGTGGTGATGACATGTGAGTAGGACTCCTCATAAGGTCCATCCTACATGTATAAACTAAAAGGAAGCTCAAATATCAGACTTGGTGAGAATTATTGCTGTCTTTCATGGTTCAGGTTTAGAGCATAGTGATTGCAGTTATATTGACATTACAGGGTAATAATCCTGAGAACATACCTTTTTATTATAATAATTTGATTATAAATTGAGCATTTACCCTGAATTAGCAAATTTCTGAAGATGAATGTGCTTTTCTAGGTTGAAATCTTAAAGCAGAATTGCCAAGTACAGGCTATATGGAAATTCATAAGGTGTGTGCAAGTATATGGCTTTAATGGTGGAAACTGGAGGCAGTGTCAGAGAGAAAATTGGATTGTTGGTGTTGTTATTACTAGTATTATTTACGCTGCAGGAGCACATACAATATGTGATTAGAGGGTTTGGTTGTGGTGGGTCCTGTCCATGCCTGACATTAAGAGATAATTCCTGCCCTCAAGCACTTTTTTTCCATGATAATGATGATACAGAATAGAAAACCAGTGGGTGGGAGTTGTGGTGGAGGAGATTGGTTATAAAAGAAGCCTTTGGCACACTGCAGATGATCACCTAGTTAGATGTTAGCTGTTGACAGCAATATTTAAACCTTATGGCAGAAGGTCTTAATAGGGCAAGTGAAAGAAAGTTATAATATCTTGTTTGAGGATTGGAGCCATCCAGAAGAGGTGTGCAGTGGACAAATTCTTCTGACGAGGCGAGTATGTCTTTCCAGTGAAGGTACAAAGCAACAGCCAAGCTCATGTTTGGATTTATCAAAGCAAGGACTTGGAGTGGTTCAGTCACATGATGAGTGAATGTGTTAAACACTGAATTTAAGCACCTTTGGCTTTGAAAAGACTTTCTGAAAGGAGGTATGGTTTGTCATAGGAAAGCAAAAAAACAACTTCAAAATCTTCAGCATTTGTGTATAACGACATTCCTGGTTTTTCTGACCAACCCCACAACATTCCCAGGTCTGCAGTCATGCAGATACAGTGATTTGGATTAAAAAATCTGGAAGAAAATCACAGGCCTGTACCAATGGAACTAAAGCAGGAATAGTTAAGAATGTTTTCACCTTTGGCACCAGAGACAAGAGGGAAATAAAATTGTATATGCTAATAATATGCTAGAATTTATACCATCTATAATCTTTGTCTGCCTCTGAACTGAAACCTTATTGTGCCAGATGTGATGTGGCACAGGAGAACGGATGGCCTCTGTGTGTGCAGGACTTGCAGCCTATATTCAGGACAACTGAGAGGCACAGATGCTGAAATGAGGTTCATGAGCAAACACAGTACTGCCCAGTGCAGTAATACCCCAAGACTCACACTGTTTTTAGGGAGTATCATGATATAAATGTGACAATATTAAGAGGCACTGTCACTTTCTGGAGCATGGTATTCTCAAAGTGTATCAGAATGCATCTTGCAGTGTTAGAGAGCCTGGCAGGCTTTAAGAGGTCATTAATCTGTCTGTGAAGACAAGCCTTGGCTTATTCAGCACAGATTTGCTGAAAGATTCATAAAAGATCTATGAACAGTTTGGACCGATACTTGTTTTGAATGCTTCAGGCTGTTGTAATATTCAGCATCTGGGGTCAAATCCCAGTTATGAGGCTGAAGTCCTCTTTATTTTCAAGAGAAAGAAATATCCTCTGGTTTGTGATATTATATGAATTCAGTGGGAGTTTGCAGTTCTGACCAAAATGCCATGAAATCATTTGCCACTAAACAACTTTTCCTCTGAAGTTTTGCAGTAAGATTGAGGACATCCTAGATCTATCCATGAACCAATTGAACTCAGTCAAAACAGAACATGTAGAAAACATGTAGATGATCTTTCGAGGTCCCTTCCAATCCCTAACATTCTGTTATTCTGTAAAACCCAGCTGCCTGAACTGAAATAGAAATTGGTTAGGAGAAAGACAGTGTCAAGGCAAGGCAACACAGTTTCTCTCGAGTTTCCATGACTGTAAAAGTAAACATCAATACTCTTAACTGATGAAAATATTTGTTGTTTTATCAAGTGGAAGAACAGGAAGGCAGCACACTATGTTTTATGCTGTGGGGATGCCTCTAGGCAAATTGGAATAATCATGTATGTGCTTATTTTGTTTAAGCAGCTTGGATAATTATGGCTTTTGGGGACACAGCCTAATTTGTGCTGCTTTGTGTGGCTTTGATCAGCAGTTACTTCTCAGTTTCCTTGTCTTGTATGACATACCCTTCTCTCTGTGAAGTGTTTTGGCTGATGGAAGGACTTATTTATCAATATTTTCCATGCTAAAAACATAACTCAAAAGAAACAACTTAGAGCTAAATATGAAGGGACCAAAGTGTGAAGGTTTTTCCCAGTAATAACTCTCACTGGTTTGTACAGTCTCCATGCATACATATTTCAGCTTGAGAAGAGATGTGGAGCTCCAGCATGGGGGAACTTGGCACATGAGTAATGAATAAAAATTGATTGCCCTTGTTCTTTCCTTCTGGTTCTGGCCAATTCATAGTTTTGATGAGCTGTTGTCATTTTGCTTTCTTATCAAACTTTTTCTTTCTCCTTTGTCCATGTGTTAATCTGTACCTTGAGAGATTCTTCCCAGTATCACTGGTGGCAAAGGTGAAACGCAAAGCTCACCAGGACTTTGTAGCTGTTGCACATGATTGTATTTAAATACTCTAAATCCTTCTCTAGTGTAGACACATGGGAGTAGGAAACATCAGTGACGAAGAGGCACTGGGTGGGTGAGGAGTGTTGGGGGCACAGAGTGATCAGCCCAGTAGGAGCGCAGTGGGAAGGAGTTATTGCAGTACTGGAGGTGCTGATAGAGGGGGAGCGGCCCGGGGATGATGAGGGCATGGCATCCTCTGTGTCAGCTGTGCTTTATTTTCCTTACTCAGGTCTTTGAGATTGGTCTTGTCAGGCTTTTGATTAATGTGGCCCTAGGATGGTTAAATTTGTCTGAGTTAAATTTATTAACGTGCACCTTGTTAATAGGAAGCACAAGGCATGGCCGCTCACAGGCACTGCACAGCCACCGCCTGCTGAAGGGAAGACAAATGGGCTGCTGTTTGCCTTCATTATGCCTTGTTTATGTGAGGCTTTGATAGTCACTCTAGGCTCCTTTCTCCTTCCTCTCTTTCTATTTCCCCTTTATGTGGTGGTGGCGGCATACCAAATAATTTTTATTAAATGTTCAGTTCCGAAACTGATATCAAGAAAGAAGGAAGTGAGCCAGGAAATCTTTGGCTCCCTGTGTTTTGCATCTTGGTCATTTAACAGCTAAGTTACAAACAGCACAACTGCCATTCACACTTGATCGATGTCTGTGGGTGCCTGAAGACTGCAAGGAAAGTCCAAGGTTGGACAGTGGTCCCTGCTGGGCTTTGCAGGACTTGTATAAATAGAAACTGGAGTGTCTCCCTCATCGTTTTTTGTTGTTATTGCTTTATTTTAAACTTGCCTTTCCTGCCATCATATGAAGACTGATCACCTAGGAAATAAGGATGTCTTTACTACTCATTCTAGTTTTAATACCCCCCATAGTGTTGTGATAAAGATAAAGCCTTTAGTTTCCCATTCTCACTGTGTGGGAAGTATCAAGGATGACCATTTTTTGTCTCCTCCATTATTTATCTTTACCATGTTCCTCTTTCTCTCCTCCTTATTCCTTCTTACAAAGTTAGATTCTGCAGATTTGACATTCCAGACTATGCACAGAGCTTTTCCTCAGAAGAGTGTAGCTCTTCTCAGAATTATTTAAACCCCCACCCCAAAAAACACAAACCAAAACAAAAACTGACAACATGGTTTTCTGCAAGCTTGCATGGGTGGTGAGCCTGCGTGCTCCACCTGCCTTGGATATTGAATCATCACATGTGAGCCTTTGAAAAGGAAAGAAGTTGAGGAGTGGAGAGGAAAGAATGGTTGGGCAGGTGTTTACTCTTTGGTGACTTTGTTCCTGGCCACGTTAGATCTAGCACTAGACATCACCTGATGAGAGCTAAAAGGACTTTAGAAGGGAGAGAAATTCCCCACATCTTTGAGAACATTCTCAAATGAATGCAGAAACAGTGGGAATGATGAAGCTTCCACTCATAGTGCCAACTCCCAGCTCGATGAACTTAATAGGTGCAAAGGCAGTGTTAAAAGCAGGCGCATGTACTCGATGAGTTCGTAAACCCTTAATTCACAGTGTTAGGCATGCAAATGTGCAGTATGGAACTGTGTTCTTCTAACCCCCCTGGCAGACAGCTGACTAGACCCTGCAAGCTGTAGGGTACTGTTGTAAGTGGCAGAGCAAATGGACAGATTAGCTCTTCACAGAAGTGTAAGTAAAAGATCTAAACACTCATATACAGGCGATGATAAAATTGTCTTCTAGTTAAGGTAGAAGACACTGACATGGTGCTAACATTAACAGAGTGATGGACTTAAAACCACCAATGCAAAATGACTGATCAGAGGAGGACAGTTTACACTGTGCTGTTTTGAGCTTGCCATATGAGTGTTCCTCAGGAGGTGTTTCCTGGCCATGCACTGAGTTGGGGTGGGTTAGGTCTCACCTCTAGTTAGAGAAGGGAAAGAGGAGCGCACCTCTGAAGTGACGTAGAGTAGGTGCCATTCTGGTTAGTGCTGATAGAAAGGAATAACTGAAACAGTCCCAAGGAATTCCTTACAGGAATGAAAATTTTGATGGATCTAGGGTGGTACAGCAGTGCACTGCTTCAGCTGATGACCACCAGCATTGCTGCACTGTCAGCTGAAAGACATGAGCATCATGTATTGTCATGGGGGTTAATCCTACATCCACTGAGAACAACATCACTCTGCAGAGTGGGCAGGGGCAGTCAGTTTATGGTATCACAAAGTAATTGCAAAGCTCTGTTCATGGATGGTTGTACTGTTGTGATTCCTGTTAATAATACTGATTATGCAGCGTGTTGCATTTCCCTAGTCAATATACCTGATGAGTGTCCTTTTAGCAGCATTTAGCATTATAGAGCTATATTGTGGGGTTTAAAGTTAAACCTAAATGTCCTGGCTAATTAGCAGCAGTGGTGATGGTAATTAAACAGATCATGACACTAGCAAATGGATTTTCATCTCTAATAGCTGTCACTTTGAGTTGCTCTTCTGTCATCACATGTCCTCTTTATGCAAGGCTGGGGAAACCATTATGAATATCATAAAGAGATAATGACACCTGCTTATCTTGAATGTAGTCTTTTGGGGAGTTGAAACATTTTCCATCTGAATCTAAGCATCTTTCTAAAGATGGAAAGAATAATATTTTGGGGATAGGTATGGCAGGCTTATGCATCTCCTAGAACTAGAATGAGGGATAAAGTGAGACTAATGAGGTGTGCTTCCTTGGTCTCATCTTAAGCCTACACAATCAAGAGAGTTGCTGCAAGAAATATTTTAACACTTCTGAATTTGCTTGTATAAGCTATTTAGATGGTTGTTTTGCAACTTTGATATTTTCTCAGAGAAACAAGCCCTTTACCTTTAAATATAATTTGCAGCAAAGAGCAGCTCCTGAGCAAAGAACAGCAGAGGATGCGAATTGCAGAGGCCACTTATGCAGGATACTGGGAAATAATGATCATGTGGAAAATGTACACAGTTTAATTAAGCACATTGATTAAATCAATATGATTCTAACAGCTTAGTGCTCCAATCAGCTTAATCTCATTAAATGTAATTCAGGCCTCGATAATTGATTAATAATGCATTATAGTTTATGAATTATTGACTCCAAGTTATTATAACTGCCTGCTCCCTGCGTGGCAACCAGTGTTGCATGTTAATTATGAAAGGTTCAAGCTCTCTTTCCTTGAATAACTTTTTCAAAGCTGGGGATGACGTATGTCCTAATGAAACAGGGATCAAATTAGATCAACGCCTTATTGGAGCTAGTCTGCCCCAAAGGAAAATGCACTCTTTAAAGGAAGCTCTCATCTAACAGTGTTGAAATGGGGAGATAGAATGTCCTGCTTTGATTGGTAATGATCTTTCAAGCAGCCAGGAGAACTGCCTTTAGCAATTCAGCTGGAGTGCTAACCTGACATTGTGCTGGTTGGAAGCAGTTCACAACAGCAAGCACATCTGTTGTTCTTCTAGTGCTAGACCTCCTCCAGCACACATGCACACAGTATAGCCAGTGCTGCTGAACCCTTAGGTCACATTCATATGCCAAATGTAGAGCATTCCAGTTCCCCATATTTGTCTGGATGCTGAGTGGTTTCTGTGAAAAGCACCGATAGGCTTTTATAATGGCATTTCTACACTCTAAGTGTCATACAAAAAGAAAGAACCATTGCTGCTACGGATGAAAGTCTAAGGAGAGAAACCCAGAACTGAAGAATGCCTCTATTCTTCATGTGGCTCCTCTATTACACTGCATTTCCACGAAAAGTGAACAGAGGATGTTGTCTCAGATTGTTTTTAAGGCTATATAGGTACTTAACGTGGTCCAAATTGCAATCTTTTGCAGAAAGAGTCCAGTAGCAATATGTTTCCTCAAAATATTCCATTTACAGAACCTGTTCTGCTTTTTCCTTTCAGCTCTTTTCTATCTCTACTCCCTATATGTGTTTATAGTTAAAAGTGAACAGATTTTAGTGTGTATAGAAATTGAATGAGATGGTGATTATAGCAAACTGTGGAGAAAAACATTTTTTTGCTTTATTCTTGCATTTCCAATAGTGAGTTTTGTATCTGCGTATTCCCTTGAATTGAAGATTTTCTCCTAATTTGCAGAGGTGCCAGGCAGAGGAGCTAGTTCCTCTCTTGCTTCGTATCAAACACTTTGGTTTTGGTGACAGGAAGAGTCAGCTGTTGTGAAAACTGTGATCCTGTTTTAATTCAGTAGTGAAGAAAGGCTGAATAAAATTGTCATCTATTCTACAGTGCTAAATAATTACAGAATTGAGAATCTGTTGGGGTTTTTTCCGCTTGAACAGGCAGTTTATCGAGCATCTGAAGCTAAAGCAGTGATCTCTAGATATGCAACATTGATGGGGCGTGCTCTAAATTTCTGAAGATTGTCTTTCAATGTCAAACATCTTTTCTCACTTTCCTTTCTGATATTCCAGCCACAACAACATGGCAGCCTACTCCAAAAAGAGCAGACAAATTCCTGCAAAACTATGTCCCTGTTTGAGTATCCACTCTGCTGCCATAAAGGTGGAAGCTGGTTGAATGGAATGTGAAAGCTGTGAGACAGACACACGGCTGTCTGCAGACCGAGGCCGATAGTTTCCATGATCTATCAACTGCTCTTTGAGTCCCAGCATTTGGTGGCACTGCCTCAGCCAGCACAGCTTTGACACTACGGTCAGCCTTCTGTGAGTTTGGCAAAATGCATATTAGTACAGTGAATCCAATTAGTCAAGGCAATAAGCAACGCACAGAAAAAACTGGACAAGGATGCTAAAAAAGGGCCTTGAAGCATAGGCAACCACAGTGGGTTTTGCAAAGGGAGAAAGTAAATGTCAGAGAAATCTTTCTCTCCCGCCCTTTTCCTTATTCAGTGTGCTAGTAGAACAGCCATCTGAAAAGAGGGAATTTGTACTGCAGTGCCTGCTTTTCATTCATCTGTAGTTTTCTGCTTTTTTTTTAAATAACCTTCCTTCTGAAATTTGAAGATTTGTTTTAAGCCCTCCTCTTCTCAGGGGTTAGTGCTACAGAACTTTCTGTTTCTTCAGCAGTTGTTCTGTTACCTTTCCTTCTTTGAATTATAACAATCTTATCTTTGTCCCGAGAGACTTGTAACCTTTGTCTGTCCTTTCCAGAGAAGAAATATTCTGATTAACAACAGCATTTTCTGAAATACAAGTTAGGAATGTCTTCTTGGTCGATACAGATTTGGGCTAAAACATCAGTAGTGCTTAGCACCAACTCCACTCCAGTCTTTCAGAATTATCAGAGCTTTCTCTGATATGCTAATGAATTAAACATCTTGAAAATCTAAATCAGCACATATCTTAGTCATAATTATTTTAATTTGTGATTGGTTTGTCAAGTGCCTCAGAAGTGCCTTCTTACAGGAGTGTGGTACTACTTGTATTTTTGTTAAAAGGCTTTGAAAATTATGAATGAAACTGAAAGCAGTTTGGTTGTACGTATTTCTTATATTGCCTTGGAAATTTATAGCCAGCTGCTTGGAACATGCCTGTCTCACAACACCCCAGTGCCCTGGCCTCACTGCAGTGGAGCTACAAGCTTTCCATAGGAGTGATAGGTTGCCCAAACTCTTGCCTTAACAGATGGGGGGAAAAAAATTCATCTTCTCTCCCTTAGGTGGAAACAATTTAGGGAAAAACCTGCAGGTGCTATGCTTCCAGTGGCCAATCTGTGTATCTGGTAGAGGTATTGAAATACAGCCTGGAAGAGCCCCGGGGCAGCTTTTATTCCCTCAAATGGTGAACAAGCATTGAACTGTTACTAGATTTCTGTTATCAACTTCAAATCATGGCATGAAAAAAACCCCCAACCCCTGTATTTTAGTGAGCTGCACATTTCCTATGCCTGGCCATAAATTCCAGTCACACATGGTCCTGTGGGGCATACGCTAAAAGGTCAATGTGGTACTGTATAAATTACCCAGAGAAGCATTTGAATTGAGTTAAATCTGTTCTCAATGTGACAGAGATGGGCTCTGTGAGGGAGGACATAATTTTAGGGTCAGACTGACTGCAGAAACTGAATGTTGTTCGAAGCAATACGCTTACTAAGGGGTGAAGAGTTAATGCTTGTGCCTCAAGGTAAAATCAGAGGTGAGGGAGGGGTTTCTTTCAGCCGGTCACAATATTGCCCAACTGGTCACGTGTCTTAGGCACAGGTTATTTGTTTTTCATAAATAACAAGTTCTGGAGCACCTGCTATGCAGGGTATAAAGTGGGTTGGCCTTAAGGTAGTTGGATTTGCCCCTCAACACCTGGGTTAAATCAGTTGCTTCTGGTTGGGAGAGCTGAAGTAGTGGATGGTGGGGCAGGCTGTGGATCACCCTTGGGTCTCAAATAAAAGGCCAGTAAGAAGGTTCCCGTGGCCTCTGGGTTAGAAACTTGCTGTAAGGTAAGAATTTGAGGTTTTGTAACAATAGAGATGTTGCTTGTGTGTGGTTGGTTGGTTTGTTTGTTTTAAATCTTTCCTGTCTTCTCTGTCCTATCTGCTCTCTATAAGGCAATTAAGAAGTACTCCTGTAGGAAGAGGGGATGAGCTGCTGGGCTGTTCCAGTCACCAGTTGATCTCTTTTGTACCTCCTTGTTGGTAACTGCTAGGCAAACTATGGGCAGGGAGTAAGGGGCAGGACAGCTGGCAGGTTGGCCTTGTGAAAGAGCTGGAGAGCTCACAGAGTACATGTAGCATGTGTACCAGCTGCTGCCAGCCCCAACAATTGCACTTGCCATCATAGAGAGCAGCTTTTGTCTCTGATTCAATATTTTTTCCATTCTGGAACAGAAAGGCTGTGCTGATACACAGATTGAGCTAGATACGCTTTGCTTGCTGATGCCTGACGATCTCATGGGAACTAAGTATTTTTTGACTTGTACCAGCTAGCAAGACAGGGCAGAGTGGGCAAAAAGTGGGCTCTGCCACTCTTCTAGCAGCAAGCCATTGCTTTTGGTTTGGGAACTCAGCCTGGGGACGCTTTAGGGGAAGATAGTCAAGTCTTGCTTGTGTTAAAGAATTGCTAGGCTGTGAGAGAAACCAGAATGCATCCTGCAAACAGGGAAGCTTGCTACTCTTAGGGGGTTTTTTCATGCTTCTGTGAATCTTGTATTTTTTACTCTTAACAATAGGCTTCTGCTTTGCACAGCCAAACCCTTCCTCAATACCCAGAACTAACAGACTGTTGGGAAACAGTGTGGGTGGCATTATAACTTTAGTGTTGTTTTCACCTTTATCCTTCTAAATTGGAAACTTTCTTGGTGCTTTTTAATCTTGGCTGACTGGTTTGGAGAGACTCTCTATTGCAGCTCACTTTAAAATAGAAAAGTCATTCACCTGATACCTCAAGGCTTTGAAAACTTTCTGGAAAACACTGATCCAATTTCTGGATTTAATGTTCCAAGCTACCCAGTCTTGTCTGATAAAGGCTGACCTAGCTAGTCATGTATTACAAACGATCGGGGTTGTTTGGATTGTATGGAACAGCTTTACTGCATGTTTGCCAGAGCTGCGAGCAGATAGTTTGTTCAGCTACTCTGCCCACATCCGTACAAGGGGGTCTGCACTCATATGAAACATAGCCAAAGGTATTACTCTAATATTAATCCATCTGAGAGCATTACTGAGGAGGCATTTTTGCAATTCACTGGGTGCATTTGTTTTTCTCCTGGTTTTGTATCTGTAATTCTGAACACCTGCTATTTCTGATTCCCACCTATAAGCTGATTTTGCTGGGAGGGTCTTTGCAGATTTCTGCCTGACCTGTTTAACCGAGTTTAATTTCTCTAATTGGAGGACAGGATGCACTGCGATGTGACTGATGCAGCCAATCTTATACCAATAAAATAAGTAGAGCAATATATTGAAGCTAGGAATCTGCAGACACCACAGGCTGACACTTCTTGTTGCTTAAAACTGACATATTCTAGAAGCAAATATTTGTGATTAATGGGCTGCAATTATATATCGATACTAAAATGAAATAGAACTAAAAATATCACATAATGATTTTTTTAATGCTGTTCTGTTAATGAGAGGATTTGTCCATCTCTACATCAAAGAGAAAGTTGTTAGCTCCCTGAGCTTGCCCACCTGTTTCTAATGCAGAAATAGAAATTGCTAATAAACGAGTGGAGACAGCTGCTATGTTCAGACTCCAAATGTGCTGATAAGATCAACTAGTTGTTGACGAGTGACATGGTAGAAACTGCAAAGTGCACTGGTGTTAGCAGAGAGCTAAACTTGGACTGCTGTATGATTTCAGGGCATTTATTATGTGCCTGTTAGGCATCAGATTCTAGCTGACAGAAAAACAGGTGCATTGAGTCTCTAATTCCTAGGTCATTTTGGGTTTTCTCTGGTTTTCCCCTGCTTCATTTTGACATGATTTCACAGAATTAGGTAGCAGAAGAAACAGTTCTACTCAGTGTATCTCTTCTGTTTTCTGAATAGAAAGGTGGAGGGCAAAGTTGCATTTTGAAGCCACCAGCTACCCATTATATCTGTAAACAGGCCTCCTAAGGAACTGCTTTGCTAGTTTTGTCAGGGCAGTTTTTCTTGAGGCATGTGGCATCTTAGAGACGTTCCATGCCTTTTCTCCATGCTCCATCTTAACTTTATGTTAATGAACTTTGCATAATTAAATCAGGCCCTGGAACCAACAGGACTTGCTCCAGATCTTAACTCTGCTTCTCAAAGAAGGCATTTTTTTCAGTAATGCTCAGAAAATTATATCTATCAAATCACCAATGCATTTAGAATTTAATTTGCTCTATCAATTGCAATTGTTGTGCTACTTAGCTGTGGGGAAAAAAAAGTAATTTTCCTTGCCACATTGTAATTCTTTTTACAAGCTTTTTCTCTTCTTTCTTCATTGAATTTTAACAAACTGTTTGGAAGATTTTCTATCTTAGCCTGGGTGCTGCTTCTGTGTCTTTTGAAATAGCTGAGGTTAAATAAAATAGGCTGGGACTTTTATTTAAAAATTATAGGGGCAGAGGTGGTAAGTATGTGTGAATGAAGAACTCTGAATGGGGTTGGAGGTATGTCTTGACCCACAGATAAGGAAGGGCACGTGGGTGACTCAGGATAAAATTAAAATGCATCATGACGGTTTGTTTTGGGGATTTTTTTTGAGTCTCCCAATTGTTCTAGACATTCTCTATTTTTCATTTTTATTTTTCAAGAAAACCAGAGAGACCTACTAAAACATTCCATTTCCTTTCCTCATTCTTCCCTTACTGCTTTTATATCATCTTTCACTTTCTCCTTAAGTCTGAAGGTATGACACAATAGTGATGGATGCAGGAATATCATGGCACTCTGGAAATGCATGTGTGTCCTAATTTAAGGAAGGGTGGGTGGGTTTCAGAAAGAAAATGACAGCTGTGCTGTAGCATCATTGTATAGGACAATTACCATAACTGAGGAGGGCTCTACTGAAGATGTTTAAGTGCTGGATTCAGTTCATTTTCATGGCTAATGAAAAGAGGAAGTGCTTTGAAATAATGGGTTATGTAGAAATTTACTTCTTGGATGAATGTGGATAGCACAGGATACTTCATGGCTGGGGCTTGGGAAACTGATACAGAGCTTCCAACTCTGTGACTGATTTGTATTTCATCCTTGGGCAACTTACTTGCTTTTTTTTTTTTAAATCCCTGCTTTCTTAACTTGGAACATACTTGAAATGTGTAATCTTCAGTCTGCGAGGTGTTTCAAGAGAAGATGAGTGAGATGGAATTTATTATTGTTGACATCAGAGTGACTTTGACAGCTCTCCCAAAGGACGTTTAGTCCCATGGTGAGCACCTAGCAGAAGAATGTAACTAGTGATTGAAGTGGAGATGAAGAAAAGAGGTAGATGGATAGGAGGGAAGGAAGTCCTTAAATTCCTCGTGGGTCAGGCTGCACTTGTTGGAAACAAAAATGCAGGGAGACTTTTATTGTAAAAGTGAGACCATAGTGGATAATGCAGCAGAAACTGCCTGCAACTTTTTATTTTCCTTTGTGCTTGCTCTGCTGGAGGAATTTCTGAAAAATGACGTTATCTTACTTTTTGTAGTGCTCCCTATTCCTGTAGCCTGGTGTAAAAGGTGCAACCAGAGCCAAGGTCACTCCTCCTTCTTCCTGACCAGCAGTGGACAGGGTAGGCTCTAACAAGATTAGTGTCTCAGCTGCTTTGTCACTTTGTAGTGTGGCAGGTCACTCTAACACAGCTTGGGAATTTGTATTGCGGCAGAGGAGCAAAGTGCATTTAGCAGAGCAGACATTGAAGACCATTCTTGAAATGCAATCCTGTAAATCCTGGCCTCTGGCAGCCCAAGCTGTTTAGTTATGTTTTATGAATCAGGTCATATCGTGTCTGTCACAGCTTCCAGATGCCAAACTCCTTCTGTGACAGTTTTGTCAAGCATTTTGAAAGGGCACAGAAACAACAGCTAGAGGGTCACTAAGAGGCACAACTCAACACATGGGAATCGCTCTTCACAAAGAGCGACTGGCCAAAGGCAAAAGAATAAGAGACAGATGAAGGGCTCTGGGGTCTCGGTGGCTGTGGTGCCTCCACTATCCCTGGGTTTGGCACTTAGTAACTGTGAATGGGCAATAAATACGTAGTGACATGCTTAGAGTCTCTGTGCTGACATAGGTGATGGGCCTGCAGGCTATGCAGCATGTCTGTAGATACACTTGAAACAATGCTCCTGCTCTTAAGTGATGACTTGCCGCTTAATTTCATACCCTATATCATACCCTTTTAATCAGAATGCTCCCAGAACCCACCTTCTAGCTGATCAAAGGTCCTTCCCACCAGTTGGGATATCACTTGCAATACAGATACCATGACTTTATTTGTCAGCCTATCAAGACATAATTTGAAGTTAGGCTCAGCCCAGATAAAATAATTGCTGTTTGCACAAAGGGTAGTGCTGGTGAAATGCTCCCCATGAGGCCCTCTAACCCACCTCAAATAAAATTTAATAGACAGAAATGAAATGAAATAAAATCAAATTAAAGCATGCAGCTAATGCATGAAAGCTCTAAAATGAATCTGGATTACGAACAGGCAGAGAAACTGAATAGTTGGTTTCTTCATCCATGAAGGAAGCACATTAAATAATACAGAAAACAAATAATTTAAGGAGATCTTTTGATTTTTGAGGGGGATGTTAGATGGCAGGTGAAGGTTATTTTTTGAAGTAAGGTGGTTTTCATTACCTGTATATTCCTGCGGTTAGAAAACATCAGTTAGAAGTCTCTTCATATTTAGAAAACAAGGTATTAGCCTAAGAAGCTTTGTTAGATATAGCAGGAAGATAAATAATCTTTGCAATACTAGCCATTAGCCTGTCATGACCATGATTTACAGGGATTTTCTTTTATTTAAATAAGTGTTTCTTTTAAAAGCATTCTGATAGTTTGCAGAGCAGAAGATTAAGTGGTAGTGAATGCTCTGAGATATAATGGTTTTGGTATGAGTGCTGCTTATGGCACGTAGGGAGAGGTGCTCATGCTGTGGATTGTACAGGCTGTAAAGAGCTGCTGAGCTACAGTGGAATGATTCTGTGGCAGCATCAACTGGAAACGTTCAAAATTCTGCTGTTGGAGCGAAAATGCAGAAAGGCACTGGGAAATGTGATATGGGCAGCTGTCACTCATGCTGTTAACTTATTTGCCTAAAAGAACTTTGTTAAGATTTTTTTTTTTTAATAAATTGAATATTAGGAAACTATGACATAACAAAAACTTCTCATGTGAAAACTCCCGCTTCTACATGGAAAGGTGAGGAAGGACATCGCATGTTCCTCTTCTACTCATGTTCCTTCTGCAACTGCCAAGACTGTTTTGTGGCCTGACTCCTTTATTCACGAGTACCTTTTTCTGTGCTTTGTAGCAACTTATGCACAAAAAAAGAGAATGTTTTTCCTGTCCCTAGCCTTCTTACCATCTTATTCCTAAGAAGAAATAATTTTCCTCAGACTAGCAGTCGTCCTAGCTTGACTTTCTGCTCCCTGTAGTGATTGATGTAGGAAGACACCATTTATTAGAAATGGTTTTGCTAACATCTGAAGGGAAGAACTTCTTGCTGACCTTAGACCATGACCACTTAGTGTCCTACCACATACTGTTTGAAATTTCTGCATGTGATCTGTTTTATGCAGTGGCAAATTTTGTTCCACCTCGTGTTCTGTCAAGTATTCTGGGATTCTGATTATGCCAGACGATTCTGATTTTCTTCATCGTTAGAGCACTTCAATAGTAGAACTGTTTGAAAAGAATGTGGTATGAACTTCAAGGTTCATATCTGTTCTCTTCCTTGGAAAACTTATGTTCCACCTATGGCCTAAAGAATTAATGTGAGCTCTTGATCTGAGGTTTGAACACAAGATGTTAAAACACTATTATTTCGATGGTGCTGGAGGGCAGTAGGGGAATAGAGATTAGGACTGGCCACTAATACTACATCTTCCACTGGTATGAGTTCTAAACATTCCAGGGAGGAAAAAAAAAAGATGAAGTTCCATTTATTGTTTTAGACATAAAGTGCTAGTGCTTCCCATTTATTGTGGTTTTAGACATAAAGTGCTAGTGCCTCCCTCTTCGGTCTTTATCGAGATAAAACTTTATACGTAGAAGTAGGCAGGAAGCTGAACCATTCAGGGGTGAACAGCAGGATAGTCTTCTAGTTTAAAGATATTTCTGCATTGTTCTGGTGTTAAATACTTCCAGTTTAGTCAAACTTTGTGTCTGTTACGCAACACGTCATGTAGTCTAGAAGATGGAAAATGGTGCTGCTTATGTCATGATACAAGATCACTGGGCCAGCACCAGTTTTGCTGTCATGATGATCTGATTGAAAGACCTTTTATATAGCTCCCTTATTTGCATTCCCTTGCTCAGTTTTTTGTGTGGAGTTAATCTAAGAACTTCCTATCAAGACAAGATTAATTATTCAAAATTGAGAGACAGTTTTACCTTATCAATCTCTTGCCTGTAGAAAGTGAGAATTCCCTTTGGGATCAGCTCTGGGCAATGTAGTTATAAAACTTAGGATAGACTTGGACAGGAATGATGTAAAGGTCAGTTTAGTGATGCCACAAGTGAGGTGAATCTACAGAAGGTCCTATACTGTGGAGCTGTTGACATAGTGAAGTGTTAGATGATGTCTTTTGTGGACTTGATTGCTTTCTTTCCTTTTTCTCTGAGTTTTTAATATGTAACAAAGCACACAAGTTAAAACTCTCATAGCTTGCTTACTGCAGAAGAAATACAGGATAATATTTTTAAGAAACATTCCCTGCCAAGATATTTCTGGAGCAATGGAGTGATAAATATCAAATCAAGTGAAGACCAAGAATTTAATTTTTCCCATCAGAGCCAATCTGTGATGCTTTTTATCTTAACCAAAAAATGATATTTTATCCCTTTGATAATGAGAGGCTCTGATTGCAATTCCTCTTAATATATTTCATTTCTTACAAGTCATTCTCTGAGGAAGACGTCAAGTAAGAGGTGCCTCTTAAAGGCACAAAACATATTTAAGAATAAACATTGTTTTATGTGGTAGGTGGAATTTGGTGGCGTTTAAATCTCTGTTCTGTATAGACAGTTTTTGGGCAAAAAGCTCTTTACTGCAGAATTTCTTTTGCAGAGCAGAACAGCTTGGACTACACAATGGATAACTTATTTTGCTGTTAAATTTGGCTATTATTCCCAGTGGTGAAAGAAACGCTGACAAGTGCTCCATTTTTCCATGTCCATTTTAGGGCTAACAGGCCCCAGTGCAGGTCCTAAGTTGATCTTAGTCTGCTGTGGTCACAGAAAGACTGGATAAAACATTGAGATCTCCACACAGCTCTTTACCATTCATCTCCTGCCTATATTCTCACAAGGGGATTTTCCAGAAAAATAAGGGCTTCAGAAGTGGATCCATCAAAATTAGTAAAGAAAACAAATGCTTGTTGGGTTATTTCTGTCCTCAGCTACTGCAAGACTGTTGTGTACAGAACGGCATCTTGTGCTCTGGGCAATGTGGTTTTAATGTTAACTTCTACCTCTCCACAGGAGAGACTCTTCAATGTAACTTGCTGATATTCAGCCTAAATGTTCCATTGTGAAGTGTTATCCCATTAACCCTGGCTTCACCCTAGTTTCAGGACTCTAAGCAATTCCTCTCACTGCTGTGCCTGTTCTCAGAGTGATGTCAGTGAAGAGCAGGGGGTATAATGCTGGGGTAAAGGCTGTATCTCCCATAAGTAGGAGACATGGGTTGAAGTATTACTTACAGTGTGAAAGCCATTTACTCCTGGAGTGTGCTCTGAGGGCATCCCCCCTGCAAGCGACTTCTGCTGCAGACTGTCCATCTGCTGCCCTCTGTTTCTGCAGAGAAACTCTTAATGCCATCCATGGAGCTGGGGACATGGCCAGAGGGCAGCTCATGCCTCAATTCACAGCTCAGTGATGCTCTGCCCTCAGGATGCAAAGTCAGCTTGATCCCTTTAGGGATCAGATACTCTGAGGTCTCTCTGGCTAGGGATGTAGCTAGAAAGTGCAGAGTTGTTGCTCTTACAATGTTGAAATGTGCCTTGCAAATGAGATATATGGGCTGTGAGTGAGTAGTGGATATATGGAATGAAATGTAAAAGTAAGGGGTGAAAATATTGCTGTTTTGGAGCTGAAGCCTTATTAAAGTCCTGTCTGTCCTATTTGGGCAAATTCTTTCTAAAGTATCATGTGTCACCAAAATCCCATTAAACTGTCACATAAATTATCAGAGTTTCCTTTTTCCATCACTGTGGATTACCCAGGGAGATATTTTTATGACAATTGAAGCTTTTTCAGTCTGCTCCTCCTGCCTGATTTCATTTCAGATGAAATCCTTCTCTCAGAAAACAGCCCATGGATTTCATAGCTCTATGGATCTCTGCACTCTGCCTGTACAGCAGTTATCCTGCAGGTCTCTGCTGCACTTATTTCCTACCTGCACCTTCTTTTAGGCATGGGACAGTTTAGAGCAATGCTGCCACTTTTCTAATCACATGGAATGAGAACACTGTACAGTCTGTTTTGATCAATCTCTGTTCCAGTGTCTTCCAGTATTGTGAGCATTCACTGAATGGTTCTTCTTTTCAGCCAGTGTTGTCATCTTCATATGAAAAATTCAGAAGGTGAGAGTCACATATGTAGGTAATTTGAAAATACTTCTTTTTCTATTTGCCATGTTTCAGAGCTCCTGCATCTCTGCAAGGCAATCTACGTTTCTCCCATGCTGGTTAAAAAACATATGGATTGATGGTCAGGCCATGGCAGTACAAAATACTTGAGTATCTGAAATTGCCTGCTGCCATAGAACAAATTAAGGCTGTAATGTGCGTGTTACAGAAGCAGGGGATGATAGATCCTTGCCTGCCTTTGACAGGTAATCTGAAGCTCCCTACATCAGCTAGCTAGATAATCTGTTGGGAGGACTATTGGAGCTGATCTTAGTGTTTGCTTCTCACCCTTTTCAAAGGATGCATACACAGAAGCTGAGAACCAGTAGACTTAAGGATAATAGAGGGGCTTTGGAAGATTATTTCTATTGAAAGGTACCCCGGTAATTATGTTGCTACAATCTTAAAGTGGCAGGACTGTCACTAATGGAGCAGGCAAGACAGAACTTTCCATAAATACTTCTGATCTGTATGTGGGAAGAAGCCCAAATGATGTCACCGTAGCAGCTACATGGTTTAATTTTGAAGATTGATGTTACCCAGGCAGCTCAGAGGGTGTGCAGAGTGAGATGGGAAATGCCAGTGAATGTTGAGTTGGCATATCCAAAAATGGATCCTAATGCAGTGGTTGGAAATTTCAGCTAGACTAATTCAGGTGCGTGCACTTAAGATGGGGATGTTAGTTATAAATAGAAACAATTTGCAAAGGATTATAGTAGGTTTTCCATGAATGCAATTTCCAAAAATAAGATTTGGTTGTTCCTCAGTCCCCTGCAGGAGGTGCACTTTGATTTGAGCAGAAATTAGTTCATATGGGTTTCCTTTGGCTTCAGTCATACATGCTAAATAAGGGTAGTGGTTCCTGCTGCCTTCAGAGCTTGGGATCTTGGAGTCTGCCCCAAAATGGACTTGACAACTTGCTTACCAGTTTCCTGGAATTTAAAAACCAGAGGTAGGATGATGTCAAGCTGCACCAAAGCTGAGTAGTCTGTACCCATATACGGCTCCCTGATCATCTCTGATTCAGAGGTGAATGAATTCATAAAACACAAGCACAAAAGGAGGTTGCCAAGCAACTTGGAGCCTGAAAAACTCCCACCAAGCTATGAAGGTAGAGAACAGGTAGTCGAGGTGATTTGTACTATTCACTTCTTTGCCATAGGTAACAGTAATAGTACATACAATATAGACCTATTTAAGAAAGGAATAGTTCATTGGTAATTCTGGAAAACAACAGCTGGTCCTGCCAGACTGTGTATTTTGCTTTTGTCTTATGATTTGTCTTCTTTTGGAGCGTTTAGCCAAAAGCAGGATCAGCAAGGAGACAGCAATGTTGGAGTGGGGGGAGATGAGGAGGAAAAAATTATTCTATCTTAAAGAAACTGAAAGACTGACAACTAGGGGAAAAGTTTTAGGAGAGGAGTAAAGTGTCTGACATATTCTGCCTTAGATCAGTCTCATCTTTTCTGTGATCTTAGTATTTGATGCTTTTTCCAAACATACTTTAATGTATTCATTGTACATCACACCATATCCTGACTTCTCTCTGGCTTTGTATAACTCTGCAGCCGTGGGCATATCAGATGTATCCAGGACAGGATGCAGATGTGACATGTGTGGAAGAGCTACGTGATGGTGCTCCTGCTACCCATCATTTGACTCACAGAATACCCTGTAGTGGCCACAACTAATTAAGTTGGAAGGGAGAGTTTAGCTTTCCTGGTTTCTGTCTACTATGTCCTGGGGTAAACTTGACTCTTTGATTTGGGTAATGCTCATGATAAAGTCATGCTGTATTTAGGCATAAAGGGGAAAAAGAACCAATTCTGTGTCTTAATGGCCCTGGGCTTGGGGTAAAGAGAAGAGAGGTATGCAGAAGCACAGCCAAAAGAAATCCAGTCAAGACCTGGATCTAGGTTGAATTTCTCACATGCTGTGTAAATAATTCCCTTCGACTTCTTATAAAATCCTAGCCCTGTGTTGTTTCACTGCCTTGCCTCTTTACAAATGGCATGGCTCAAATCTCAGCTTGAAATAATTTAGAGCATCAGCCCAGGTCAGGGCATCTGGAACTGCATTTCGTTTCCTTTCTGTGCTCCTCTTGATGAGGGACACTGCTGTGTTAATGGGGTTCTGTTCATTTCTTTCAGGCTGCTCTTTCCCCAATTGATGTCACGATCAGTGATATCAAAGTCACCTCTTAGTGACCCTTGGAGATGACATGACTAGAGGAGGAACCTTATAACAGGCAAGAGATTAAGCAGCAGGTTAGCAGCACTGTATGAACAAAGCTCTTATTTTCATGCATATATCCACAGTCAAAATGAGTGAAGAGAAGGAGAGATGGGAAGTGATACATTAGTAGAATTATTACTCAAAGAGGTTTTGCTCAAAGTTTTGAAAGAGGAGTCAGTGATGCTTTCATCTCTCACCTTGGGTATTGTTGGTGCCACGTTATATTCTGGGCATGTCAGAATGTAACACAGTGTAACGAGACATGATCTGTTGGATAAGGCTTTATGTAGCATGAAAAAGTCCTTCTACTTTCTCTTTGTATTATTTACATTCCCAGAGAAGGTTATGTGTCATGTGGGCTTTGCAGAGATAAATGGCTAACCTGAGCTTCCTGGCAGCTTCCCCAGAACTTGGGGAGGATCTGCCGAAGTGTTGGCCTGAGGATTTTGTAGACTTGCCTGGGAAGATGTATATGAGAAAGCCTGTGATTGTGTGTCCCGAAGACAGGCTTAGCAGGGCACGGGAGGTAGTACAGCGGGGCTCTGAAACAGCACAGAGAGAACGGTGACTGGACACCAGTGTAAACCAATAAGCTGTGCTGGCTAGGACTGGGGTGGTCTGATCAGAACTGCAGTCATGGGAGTGTTGGAAGTCAGGAATGAAGCAGCTGAATTGAGTGCAGAAATCTTGCCTGGCACCTGCCATGTGGAGTGGTGAGTTCAGCTGGCCTGTGCTGCTGTCCACTGCTTTCACGAGCTCTAGTGTTTATCAGTTATCACAGTAATTTCAAGGCAGGTAAGTAACTGGATATGCTGTAAAGCATAGGATTGAGTGACTCCTGCCAGCCACAGGGTTAAGTCTTCGTTTCCCAGGTGTTTCAAGTTTTATGGCCATGTCTTCAACTCTTTGCTCTATTTGCTGCTTCATTAGTCTTCATGCTGGGTGCAGTCTAGGGTAGCACAGTGTTTGGATAAGGGACCTGCCTGTGATGGCTTCTGTGAAGGGAATAGGCTGTTAACAAGCTCTGTGGTTTCCTTGCCAGTACGTACCTTTGTTATGACTCTCCTGTGGGTGGGATGTCAGAGCTGTGCTTGTGCTTATCAGGAGGGGAGCTTTTAAAGGAAGCTTTAACTGGAATTGAGAGATTTCCTTGGCTGGACCTACAGGCTATGGGCCCTTCCATTGCCACCTACAGGAAAACAATGTAGATTATCTCTATCTGGGCTCTTCCCTTGACCCCCATGTCCTGGATTTTAAATCTGGAAACTCCAGGAGCTTTTCTGACGTTGAATCTAAGGCAAGCTTGTTTTGATCAGCCTTGAGAGGAAGAACAGAATGCAGGTCTCTGCCAGTCCCATGCTATTTGCAATTAGCAGAATTATGGCAAACTTCCCTGGGTTTGAGGTGAGAAAGCCCTTGCTTAGAGTTTCTTTTTTTCTTATTTTGACTCGGTTAAGATGCTGTGCACTCTTGCAATATACAGAAGAGATAAGAGTGGTTAAAGCTGTATTCATCTATTGCAAAAGAGAACACGTTTTATTTTGCTTTGTGCTATTTACAGCTGTTGTCCATTAGGAGTCCTCAAGAGCCCCATTCTCAGCTCCAACAGCACAGTCCTGTAAGTTTAGCTCAGCAATGAGCCTGTAAAACAGCACTAAATCATGATGATGGGAGAAAGAAGAAAATGTTTGGAAATGGCAAAATGCAGCTGATGTCTTTATGAAAGTCAGTTTTTGCTTGTTGCTATTTTAAAGCATTACTAAGGTAGACTGTAACACATAAGTAGATGGAGCAGAATAGAAATTGTGCACTCTGATTTTTTAGGAAAAAAAATATAATCAGAATGGCTAGTAGTTCTGCAGAAGCCAAATGGATCTTTTTGCAATCCAAAAGTGCCTTAGGCACCTGTGTATATGCATTAATCAAAATATACTAAGGTGTAGTGCTAAGGTAAGGTAAGAATGATAAAAGACTAATATATGGCTATCAAGAAACAGAGTTCCAGTTGCTTTACTGGGCCAGAATAAGATTGCTCTGTATGAGCTCATTGAGCTGAGAATAAAGTTCACTCTTCTAGTGCCCACCAACTGCTTAAGAGGAAAGCATGGAAGTGCAGAGGTGTGGAGGGGAGATTGTGTCCAAATCCCTGAAAGATGGAACTAAGTTTTACTGTAATGCACATATATTGAGCAGAACTGTGCAGAATATACAGTGAAGGGAAAAAAATAGTGCTTATTCCTTGTTTTGACTGCTTTTCAGCATGATGTTCTGTCTTTCATGTTAATCGATTAATGGTTTGTAAAGCATTTGGAAACAAGGAGAGCTTTGGGAGCTAAGGTGCATCACTTGCTTAGTCAGCACTTGTTTACGAGGACACTCAGCTGATGCCTTGGGTTTTGTTTTCCATCCTGCTGCCACTCCCAAGCCTGTCAGTCGGGGTCCCTCAATTTCCCACAACAGAACCTGAGCTCTGACGTTGCCTGATAGAGCAGGACAAACCCATCCTGGCATCGCTGTGATGCTCTGACAGATAATGGTTTCCACTAAACTAAATCTGTCAGGTTGACTTGTGACAATGGCCTGAGATTGTGAATGATCACAAAAAGATTATTTTAAGATAGGTAATTGCCTTGTCCTTTCCCTTTATTTTCTGTGCCTGGCAGGTGTCTCCCTCTGCCTTCTTCTGTTTCCTTGGCCCATCCATGGAGTATGCTCAGCACAGATGGGATCTTCAAAGAATCTGCTGTCAAACTTGTTTTTTTCTAAGCATATGTACACTGAGATTTTTTGGAGGCTTATAACTCGACCAAATGTGGGTGCTTTTTCACAGGAACAGCAAATAACATATCCGATAACAAGGAAACTTTCTCTGTTAAGTTGCAATTTGACTTTTGAAGCAGGTTCAGTGGAGCTTATCAATGAACTGTTTAGTGAGACTTTGATTATGTATCTGTTTTTAAAAAGCAACCCCCCAAAGCCTCTCCCTTACCACAGATTTCCACAGCTTAAGTCTCCCATGCCAAATGTATTGCTGGAAACAGCTGAACTCTTCTAGTTGCAGCTTCTGAAAATCATTTTTGCAATCTGAGTGTGTGTCTGCATTGTATAAAACTGAAAACTCTTTCCACCAAAAGTAACAGCCTGCCTTAGCTATGCACACTGTTACTTCTACCTGTTGTTGGACGGATATGAGATAATGATTAGAGTACTCTACCTCTGCAGCTTATCTGGTTAATATAGTCATGTATTTTCTTTAATGATATAGATTAAACTTTATTAGTTATGATTCTGACCCTACAGCACGTTACTGCCAGAGATCAGACACTTTGTGTGTCCTTGGAGCCCTTATGGGTGGACAGATCTGCTTAGAGATTTGGAAGGTTCTTAATTGTTAATGGTGAAATACTGAAAGTGGAGTAGGACCTTAGAAAATTAAATAATTTTGATCTGCCTTTTAAACATTAGTGAATTTCAATAGGATCAAACTTTCAAGAATTACTGAAAAGTATGTTGGTGCTGTTTTGAGAGGCAGTAATCTGCATATGCAAAATGTCCTCTAATGGTACATATATATATGTATATACACGCACATACATACATACATATATATATAAACAAGCAAAGGGATAGGGATCAAAGTAGCCCATACTGGTTCTGAGGACCAAAACTGCGATCAACTGTCAAAGAGCACCATCAGGAAATGTCTGGACTATTTAGGGATCCATTTTCCCTGTAATATGTCTTAGGTTGTGATCTCAATTAAAAAGGAATAAAACCTACTTGCAAAGATACTATTCAAAGAGAAGTCCTGTCTAGTTTGTCTTTTTCCTTTTTTATTCTTTTTTTTTTTTTTTTTTACAGGCAATCGTCCTTATGTGTTTCTAATGGCCCGTGTTCACCCTGGTGAAAGCAATGCCAGCTGGGTAATGAAGGGGACCCTGGAGTTCCTTGTGAGCAGTGATCCCATTGCTGATCTCCTGCGGAAATGTTTCATTTTCAAGATTGTTCCCATGCTTAATCCTGATGGAGTCATCAATGGCAAGTGAGTTGTGACGTGTACTTGTGGGGTTTTGCTGGGTTTATCTGCAGTGCTTACCCCTGTGCACCTAGCAGGTCTCGTCTTCAATGTTTTGGGTCAGGAGAATTCCCTTTGCCTGATGTTTTATTCATCTTGTTATCAGTCCTGTATGGAAAACATGAATCTAAGATATAGTCCAGTGTGCTGTCTTAAATTTGTCAGATGTATGTGGTTCTGTACTATATGTGGCCACAAGATCTCTCAATTGCCTGGGTGAAGCATTAGTGGTGCCAAAGAACAGGTTCTTTCTTGATAAATGGAGGTCTACTTGTTCTGCTAAAGCAAGCAGGGCAGACTTCACCTGCAAGGCAGATATGCTTGGGAATAACTGGCTTTAATTAATGCTTTGTATAGCCCAGTGGAGGGGAAGATGAGTAAGGACCTATTAAATTTTCACATTTTCATGGAAATGTTTCCATATAGTGAAGTTCCCTCCTTCTACCACCTCCTTTTCAATCTTCCCTCCCACATGTTTCCTAAGAGATATTGAATCTGAGCTTGGAAAATACTGATTCCTTTTTGCATCCTTTGCCTTTACACCATCCCTGCCCACCCACGCTAACTTGCCTTCCCTCTCCCTCTGAGTGGAAACAGTAGAATTGCTTCTAATATGTTAATGTGAAATAAATATTGCTATGCAGCCAGTGAAAGAGGAGTTGTCAGTGAAGGCCTGAAGAGTGCACTAAGATAAGGTAGGCTTGTACTTTGCTCAAAAAAATCTCCAGCGTCTCTCCTCTCCCAAGCAATTAATGACAGGACAAGAGGTAATGGCCTCAAGTTGTGCCAGGGGAGGTTTAGATTGGATATTAGGAAGAAATTCTTTACTGAAAGAGTGGTCAGGCACTGGAACAGGCTGCCCAGGGAAGTGGTGGAGTCACCATCCCTGGAGGGGTCCAAAAAATAAGTAGGTGCAGCACTTCATGACATAGCCTAGTAGTCAGGGAGATGTTGGGATGAAGGTTGGACTTGATGATTCTAGAGGTCTTTTCCAGTTTTAATGATTCTACGTCAATGGTGGAGTTTGCTTGCTTCATTGGGTGCTTGTAGAGTGGCTGTAGGTCAATGACTGCCAGTCCTGCCTCTGCAGGATGTTATGATCACATCCCACTGGTAGCTGACAAGTTGTGTGTTTTGATGAGAAGGACTTGCAGGTTTTGGATACGCTTTTGTCCCCTGGCTTGTTGAAGTGGAACATGCAACAAATCTTGAAGCTGAAAAGTGGACTTAGACAAGCCCCAAAACACAGAGTATGGAGGAAGAACTTTTCTTAAGTTATATTCTACTATCTGCTTCTGTGTCAGGTTGTGCAGACCGTGTGCTGCAGAAAAAGAAAACAATCCTGAGCAACAAGTGAGTTGAGTTTGTTTACTTCTAAACTCATTTCAGTTTGGGGTGAGGTGTTCAGCAGGGAGCAGCTTGGGCTTTTCTGGCAGTCTCTAGTCTGTGACTATGAACAGTCACAGCTTTTGTGCTGCTACGCTCCCCAGGACTGTTCAGAGTAGCTGGTTACTGCCCCAGAGTATTCGAAGCCTCTGCTGGCACCAAATGCTTCCTTGATCCTTCCAGACAGCAGAAGCAGAAAAGAAAGGTTGTGGCTTTCCCCCCCACTTTTTTTTCCTTTCACTGCACTTAATTATAAGTTTCCAGCAGATGGAGGACTGGAGGGAATGTCTGACCTTTTTTCTCCAGCTGTCAGGAGTGAGTGTAGCAGAGAAGGGGCCCTCAGGAGGAAGGACGTGGCTCTTGGTGGCACCTGGATGAAGTGTACTGCCTGAGCTTGTGTCATATGGGAAGGTGTTTTGCCTTCCCTGGTGTGGATGAGCTTAAACTGGAGTTAAAAAGTTTGGTAAGCCTTGCAGGTGGGATAGAAGCAGGGGAAGAGGGACTTGGCCGTGGCTCTGTTACTGATCATGAGTCCTGGGGAAGGGAGAACCATTCCTTTATGCTTTAATTTAAATACTTTTATTCTGTGAAGCCTCCTGTGGCCCAGATACTCTTCTTGTTTTTTCCCCCGTGCTTTTTTAATAGACTTGGGTCTTCCTACACAGAAAGAAATGCTTCTGTTTTGAGCCTCAGGTTTACTGATGGTCTGCTGAAGATAAGCATCCACATTGGAGAAGGCAAATATTTTTCAGGCCCTTAATGTCTGTATGTCCACATGCAGATTTATTTGGCTACTTGTCCAGGTTAGAATGCTCTCATAAACTCTGTTATCTTACAAGTCAATGTTAAGAGGCAAAGTATTTTCTGATGAAGCTGGTCTATAGCCCATCATCGACCACAGTACTTATAAGAAGATACTTGCTAAACATTTTTTACATTTCTCAAACACATTTTACAACCTATTTCATGAAGTGACTTGTTTGCCCTGGGATTCCTAGTCCCTTTTGTGGAAGTCCCACCAGGCATCCCTGAACAGATTGCTTGAGTGCCTGGTGTTCCCTCTGCCAACATCCCAATCTGCTGTTCTTTTCTAGCCTTATACAAGTTGCTGTGCTCTCACACCTTCCCCCCATGAGGACTGGACATACTGAATGCATCAAATCCACTACCCAGGCCAACAAGTATCTTGGCACTGTTCTGAACACTGGGAATACCTACAGGTGGTAACCAGTGATCTTATCTCATAGTGTGGAACAAGGATTTCTTCTGTTTCAGTGCCTCTGTTGCTTTTGTCTTGGTATCTCAGTATCTTTATTGAAGAAAGAGTTGAATTCTCTTTTGTTGGCAGTTCTTTGAGGCTCCTTACTCTCCCTTCATCCCAGCTCTGTGTGCTGGGTGTGTGTAACGCTTCCCTGCCCGTCACGGTGATGGATGCCAGCGCGTGGTTACAAAGGATTTCTCCAGCAGCCCAGCTGTGCCCCGTTCCTGGCTGGCTCCCTGCCGCAGGCTCAGCTCAGCGGAAGAGTGCTCATCCCAGCAGGGTGCCACACCATCATGCTTTGGGAGCATCACGCAGCAATAAGATGATCAGGGCCTTGGTATTTGCTTTGGTTAATGTGATCTGAAAGTTACACGTGGAGCTTGTTCCCCTAACACTGATAGGATTGCAGTAATGCGATTATGCTCCGGCTGCGTGTGGCTGAGCTGGGAAGCAGCTCTCCCCTCTCCCTTCAGTCAGTGCTCTGAGAATCTGTCCCTGTCTGCCAGCCAGCAGTGGGGAGACTTGCAGCTATGTCATTGTTGCTAAATGAAGGTAGTGGTGATGCAAGTGTGTGTGTGTAGCAGTGTGGTTGCCATCACATTGAAATACAGATCACTACCAAATATTGCAGCTTCTTTGACTTTGTCCAATGAAGAGAGAATCACAGAATCTCAGAATGGTAGGAGTTGGAAGGTACGTCTAGAGATCATCTAGTCCAACCACCCTGCCAAAGCAGATTCATCTACGCAAGGTCACAGAGGTCATCCAGACAGGTCTTGAAAGCATCCAGAGGAGGAGTCTCCACAAATTCCCTGGGCAGCCTGTTCCAGTGCTCTGTCACCCTCACAGTAAAGAAGTTTCTCCTCGTGGTGAAGTGGAACTTCCTGTGTTCCAGCTTGTGTCCGTTTCCCCTTGTCCTATCACTAGGTACCATTGAAAAGAGACTGATTGCTCCATCTTCCTGACACCAATTGCATTGCTGTGTGTGGCTGAGTGTTTTGCTCCATCCTGAACAGTGCTCAGGTGTAGGACTTCTCAAATAATATTCAGCTGATTGTATAATGGCTATATATATTTAAATTAAATAATAAGCACTGCTTTACATAAAGTTTGTCTTATGCTTTGTGCTAGACGCTGGCTTTTGACAACTTCTGCTGATGGGATGCTGCCTCATATAGACCTGTGGTCTGAGCTGCTATGGTTATTTGTATGTTTTGCTTCTTTTGATATAAATTACAAGGAAAAAATAGTCTTAATCTCCAAGATCCCTAGTGTAAGTCAGTCTGAAGTGACAGCCATATACTCAACAGAATGTGTCCTTGCAGCCTGACTTTATCTGGCACCAGTACTTCTGTGAGAATTCAAAGCACTCATTGTTTGATCTTATGGCTCACTACCTTCACCCCTATCTCTAGCCCCTTTTGAAATTAAATAATACAAAACCAGGAAAGCTTTAAAAGGAATTAATCTCTATTAAGTGTTGGAGAATATGTGATGCAGAAATGCAGTGGGCGAGCACAAGCCCTGTGCTTTTGCTTCTGGCTCTGCCACCGATGGACCTTAAGACCCTGGCCATTGCCTCCTGGTCCGGCTAGGAGAGGGTTAACTTTCACCAAAAGTTGGGAGGAGGGCCATAGTCAGGATAAACAACCCCCGTAGCCAATGGGTTATTGTATCCCACACTGATGTCATGCCCGGGGCGTGTTCTTTGTCGGGACAGTCGGGACCGGTCCGGGGGCAGCGCCGCTGGCCGCTTCGTTCTGTATCGCTCGTTTTGTGTATGGCTTCAGTATTATTACTGGTGTTCCTTCTCCTTCTTTGGTGTTTTCCTTCCTCTTCTCCTTCCCGTTCCGGGTGGGAGGGCAGCGGGGCGGCCACGTGGTGCCCAGCTCCGGATGGGTCCGAGCCACGACCCTGCTCCTACTGTCTGAGCCTTCTTCCTAGGGGAGTGAGGTGATGAACTACCATAGCCTATGATGACGTATCATAGCTTTAGGTGATGTACCATAGGCCTTGAGCATGTTGGGAACGTGTTCTCTTCAGTCTAGATCACAGAACGGTAGGAGTTGGAAGGGACCTCTGGAGATGATCGAGTCCAACCCCTCTGCCAGAGCAGGACCATAGAATCTAGGGCAGGTCACACAGAAACGGGTCTTGAAAGTCTCCAGAGAAGGAGCCTGGATCTGCTACTGCTTTAACTGTTAAGATTGTTTATAACTTGTAGACTGTGGGAAATAGCTCAGGAAACTTTAGATTCATGAGGAATGGTGCAGAGTAGCCTTTGGTGGAACTTGTTTGATTGCTTAAAAAAAAGTTCACCTACTCAAGTGAAATCTTTGTACTTTGAAACTAGATCAATTAAAGGCACAGTTGTGTAAAATCCAGAAAATGGGTCTCAGGGAGGGAATTGTGCTACCATAATTAGACTTTTTACAAAAAGTGTTTTTTATAAAGAAGCAGAACTGTTTGCTGTTGCTGATCCACGGATGGTGCTTGGAGCAACCTGGTCTAGTTAAAGATATCCCTTCCCTGGGAGGTTGGACTAGATGATCTTTAAGGTCCCTTCCAACCTGTAGCATTCTGTGTTTGTGTGATCCTGTGATTATTGCACATCTAAACATTGAGTTGTGTGTGCTCACACGTGCCCATGCTGTTGCATGCTGACTGGGATGTGCTGTTGGAAGGCTGGTGTCCTGTGCTGTGCTGGAAGGCAGGCTTCCCTTCTGTCAGCAGCCTGCTCAGACCTGCAGAGCCATCTATGAACACCCCGACACTCCCACACCTCTCCTCACACTCACAACATGATAGACAACATTTTGTGGTTTTGGCTGGACTTCTCCAGACACTGCAGTTTCAGATAAATATTGCTATTTATGACACCTAAATTTAGGGCTATTAATTATATCAGTACAACCTAATTTATATCACCATAAACAGCAGTAATAAATGATGCCAAATGCTAATACCTGATGCTTGCCAACTGTGTCTGAGGGTTTTTTACCCCCGGTTCCCAGAAGTATTAAATTAAAAATGATTGGCCTTGCAAGATCATTGATCAAGCAAGAAGTGAAAGCTCCTGGGGAAGTGATTTTGTTTTAAAAAATACTTCACGTGCAGACTGCTCATGGAGTGTCTTTGTATTTTGTGTATTCTAAAATTCTCTTCCCACTGACAAATCCCTAACTGGCCAATATCACAGTTCTCTGAGTTCATGTTTCACTCCTACGTTGCCGTGTTCTTCCTCTTCCTTTACTTCCTTTTAATGTTTCCTCTTTCTTTTCTTCTGTCTGTCCTTTTCTCCCTCCTTCCTCCCTCCTACTGAATCAAAGAAGCTTTTCATTGAAAAGAACTTGATGTATTTTATAAATGAATTGAACCAATCAGTGGAGATGGGAGATGGTGACTCTCTCTTTTGGTGAGGGAAGATGAATTTTTTGGAAGCTGCGTGATTTCTTCAAAGCCATGGGGTAACCATAGTAGCAGTTAGGAAGAGGAAGTCCTAATTTGCATTTTGGATTATAGCCATGGACTATTCTTTATCTGATTGAAAACTACCCTGTTCCCTCCTGCACCTGCCCTCCCACAACATGGGCAGAGTAAACTTTGCTGCTGCTCAAAGGTAACACACGTGAGGTGCTGGGTTTCTTATCTCTCCACTGATACTTGCTCCCACTTTATTTAGGCTGTTTATTCCATCCTGTTTTACTTACAGGGTTTTGTTCGTTACCTCTTGAAATCCAACAGAGAAAAGCTTTATTTAGACAATCACTGAAATGGAGAGATAGAAATGTCCATTCAAATCCCTTCTACAACAGGTTTCCTCTGCACGCTCCTAAAAGTTACATGGGAAAATGAGTGTGCTCCCACTTATTCTGTGGAACCTGGTCCTTTGTGTTTTGAAGGACAATCCTGAGAGAAGGAGCAGAAGCACATTTGTCTCTATATTCAAAATGTACCATTTATATATATGGCTCTTTTTTCACTCCTATATTAATACTTATTCTCCTTCTTTGAGACATTGTGTTCTCTAGACAGTAAGAGGCAGAACTGATCAGGGACAGGAAAAAAAAGCTAATGGCCAGTCTAAGGAGTCAGTTTATGATCCAGAACTGCATCTTCAAGGACTAAATCTTGAGGTGATGTCACACAAAGCTGTGCAACTGCAGACATCCCTCTTTTCCTCCGCGTCTTTCTCTTTATTGCTTCTCTGTGGTCAGAGGATTGAAGAGGATTTTAATTCTCAGAATCTAGACTTGCATAAGTAAATTGGTGCCATGCACTCTGCAAACACACTCCAAAGGCTCTCTCCAGACTAGCTAATCTATGATGTGTGTGTTTCTCTAAGGATAGTGCAGAGATGTGGAAAGGCTGGGAAAGGAGTGTTTCAAATTAATGCAGTGGGAGAGTGTGTCTCCAGGAGAGAAGTACTGAAGGATTAGTGTGCTAATGTTCTTTGGCAGATGCTGCATGAGTCTGTCCCCCATGTTGTTTTCGGAAGTCCTGCATCTAAACTGGCACCACCATGCCACAAGTATAGCTGGGTAGATGTATGTGGGAGCCAAGCTATACTTGGATGAAAGAGCATTATGTAAAGGATTCAACTCTTACTCATTTACAATGGCTGTGCTCTGAGTTGCATGTTATAAGGTGGCATATGTTCATTCTCTGATACTTTCCTCAAGCCCTCAGAGGGGACAAATAATGCCAGTTCTGGGAGCACCTGTACTGGCTTGGTATGTGCATATGAAATGTGGGCGAACTTTCCCCAGGCTGAGTAAGTGTGTTCTCAGCTACTTACTGCTTTGGTGCCTCAGGTGTTTCTTCTGTTATGCACCACTAAGAGGGCAGTGATGGATTTGAGAATTTAGGGTAGCAGAGGTGGCTAGTGTGTGCAATGCAGGAGATAAAATATGAGCTGTGGTATTCCTCAGCTCTCATCTCTGCAAGCTGCTCCTTGGAGGAGCCAGAAGTGGGTCTGGCCCTGCACCGTGCATGCACTTCTCTGAGTACCTCTGTGCTCTGGGAAATGCCCCAGTTTCAGCCAAGGCCCTTTGCACTGTGATGATGTGACAACCCATCCTTGGCTCCCCTTCTGTGATAAGCATCCATCTGCAGACGCCTGCACCCCAGGACTCTGCCTTCTGACAGTGCTTCCAATGCAGTGTTGTTTATTCCTTCCTTTATCAGCTGGAGCTGCTGGGCCCCCTGAGTTATTAGCTCTATTCACTCATTGTCAGTGTTTCCTCCTTCGTAAATATTCCCCCATACGTCTCTGCTCCTGAGGAATATGCTTTCTCTTCTATTTACTGCTTTTCCCAGGCCCCCACCTCCTCATCGCTCTCTCCACCCAGTGGCCCAATAACAGCCAAGGAGATAAATAAGCTACATAACTCTTTCCAGCAATTATTTTGTTGTTGTTGTTGTTGTTGCCCTGCGTGGTAATATATATAATAACAAGGAAACAAATCTTATTACTAAAGTAATTACAATAAATAAAAAGCCGAGAGGGGAGATGAAGGAAGGGTCTGTCGGGGGAGTGATTGCAGTAGGATTTTTTGAAAATTTAATTTACTCGAGATGTTCTCTGCCACTTTGTTGATACCCTGCTGAGGGGGGCTGTGACTAATTAGCAGCCAGCTGTTATTCTAACATCCTCACCTAATTTATTGTGTGGCTGAGTCTCCAAAACAGGAGCCTGTGTGATATCATTGTCTCTGGGACTCGGCACCAGCCTTGTGTCAGTGGTTGGCATTATTGCTTGGTGCTTTTGTTTCCCAGAGGCTGATTAGCTGGAATTTTAGGTGCTTTGCCGTCATTTCTTTCATCTTCCAGCGTATCCCTTGTGCTTCCAGGAATTTGAGCTAGAGAGTGCACTCAATCTATTGCATTTTAACTGCTTGTCCCAGTGTCCAGCCTAATAACAGACCAACACAACTGCTAGTTTTTGACAAATTGCCCAGAGAACTGCACCACTGTCTGTGTGCTCTGGTAGAGAACAAAATAGATCCAGCAGTAGGAAGTCTGGTATGGACAGGGTCTAGGGTTTGTTAAACTCTCAAGTCTGGGACCTCATTCTCCTGCTTGCAGGTTTCTTCTGAAAGTACCATATTGTTGCTTTTCAATAGAATGGAGATTACAGTACTGTCTGTCTTCTAAGTGGCCATGAGAACTAATTAGTTAATGGCCATATTGAGAACTGGATGGATCTAATGCATTGTCCTCTGTTTCATTAGTCTCCCAGTTGTCAATTGCAAACGCATGTGCCATCTTTGTAAAGCTCTTAAATAGTAAAGGTACCCCATGAGTTGAGTGCATCTCCCTTGGCTCTTTCATACCCAATTTATGCTGGTGATACAAGGTCACCTGGGAATTTCACTACAAAAATCACTTGATGTGGGCTCGGTGGTATTACTGTCTTGGACTACTAAACACTTTAGCTTTTAGCCTTGGAAATTATTCCATTTTAGCTAGGTACTACATTTTCAGGTTAGCATGAATATTAGATATGAACATGATGTTCCACAGGCTCGGAAAGGAATCATTTTATTCTACTTTCATGTCTATTTTCCTGACTGACGATGGGAGTTCATAATCAGATGTGTGCGCTCCTTTGAAGACATTTTCAGGAGCCAGGAGACTGGTGTACAAAGCTAGCTTTTAGTAAAGTTAATGAGATGATTGAATTATATTATTATTCTTGTTAGCTTGATTGTGTATCATTATCCCTTTTGTTTGTTATTATGCTTATTTGAGTCCCCTTTGTGGGATATTATTCCCATCACAATTGTGCCTGTGCTAGGCTCCATGTAGAGAGAGCCAGGGAGCAGCTGGTCCCTTGTTAGCAACTGGTGCATTAATGGCACAGCCTATGCAATAGGATTGGTGAAAAAGAAAAGGATACTGGGCTGTTGGCTCTATGCAGCCTGATCCATCTTCTCAGCCCCAGCCACATGATGCATTTCATGGAAGTATGAACTGTATAGTTAACAACTCTCCTTCAGTATTACATCCTGGGATAGGGAAACCATCCTGCTGCAATGACTTCTCTGACTACCTGATGAAGGTTTGTGAAGGATACCTCAGTATCATCAATGCAGGAATTGGAGAATTGTATTATAAATCAGGAGTCTCTTCCTCCTTGGAGTTTGCAGGAGGTATCTGCAAATGTGGACCCAGCTGACCACATAGGTAAACCTATGCTGAGAAATAGTATAAGTACTGCTGAACTTGGATTTTACTTCTTACCTGGTTGTGGTAGGCATCAAATACTGATACTGAAGTTGAATATTTTGGAGCTGAGCTAATGTCACAAGTAAAGGGCTCCTTTGGTCACTCATCTCAAGACCAAATCTGTTTTTCCAAGTTAATGCCTATTGGAGGCTACAGATTCAGATATGGAGTTGTTATTCATAGGACTGGAAAAGAGAAGTCCACAAAATGAAATTGTAAAAACTTCACTTTTATAGATGCAGTGAAGAATGTCCAATACTTTACTGCAATATCCACACTACCTGGAAAGCTGAAATTGCCTGGGAATGAAGGTTATTGTCTCTTGTAATATACTTTCATATATTACACTGTGTAATAAATCAGGCAGTATTTCTTTTGCCATGAAAACTGGACATCCCTAGAGTTCCAAGTGACTTTTCATGTTTTATATGACCATTCCGTCCCTTTTAAATATTAAAACACATAATTTTTTTGTGAAATATGAACAGAAATTCCCGTTGAAAGCCTACAAATAAAGTCTGGAGCTTAGTTATGCAAGTGTAAAGCTGCTTTTCCATGAGTTTGCTTTAAAAAAAAAAATCTGTGTTGGATTAGCTCTGTATTTTGGCTAATGTTGTTCTTTAATATTTTTATCTATTTCTCTCTCATTTTTCTCTCCCTTCTCTTTGGAATCTGTTATTCAAATGTAACAATAAAAACTGGCAAAGTACTATGGTAGGATAGAAGATATATAATGGCCTTAGGTTGGTGAAAGGGACTGGCATTTGAAAATGGTATTTGTAGCAATGGGACAAAGAGGCTTATCCACAAAAGTAAGCTTCATTTCAAAGCTTGTGTTTTCAAAATTGCTTGTGCAAAAATGTACTTATAGAGGACTGGCTGAAGTTGAATTTTTCACCTGTGCACGTGGTTCAGATGATTGCACATGCAGTTGGGATAATTACATGGGCAAATTTTGCTCCAGTGATTTCAGCAAATTGCCATCCTAATTTATAAATCCAGCTGCATGTCCTACAAGCACCAAGAAAATGAAAACCAGAAAATTGAGTTGATGTTGGAATGAAAGAGTGAAAAATCAAAACCTCTTCTGCAACCTAACCAGCAGCACTACTGGGAGTCAGGGAAAAAAAAGTGCAGCAGTTTGAATGCTGCAGAGCAGCTGAGTCTTGAAGGGGTAGAAAAACCAAAGAGCTTTTCAAGTCATATAGCCCCGGTTTGAGCTGTGGGGAAAAAAAACCCCAAAAGCACAGAGAGTGAGATTGGCAGGGAAAAGAACTTCAGTGATCGTGCACCTTGGGTTTGTGCTCAGTGCAAAACTCTGAAATTAGTATTTGAGCACATCCAGCCTCAGTGATACTGTAACCCTGGGAGGGGCTCTCATGTAATAGTGGTGATAATTTACTACATGGGAATAGTGATGATTTATGCTGTAGAATTCTATAGAAATTTTGCTATGTTCAGAATTGTGTAGAGCTGAGCGACTTTACCATGGCCTTTTAGAACTGGCTGCTTGAATTTCACAAGTGGATGTGTCCTTACATAAAGTGGTTATGTGTTCCATTATGTCACATGGGACTCTTCCATGACTGGGGAAGGAGAACACAGAGAAGTGGTAGTGAACAATGTAGTCTAGATCCTAATTCACCTTTTGGATTGTTTTCATTTGTCTGCCACAAATAACAAGAACTTGGGGCATAATTTTTATAATAATTGGAGAAGAGCTGCTTTTTTCTACCCTATATATATTACAGAATGCAAATAGGAAAAAGGATTTATTTCTAAATATGTACATATCAGGTCAGTATCTTCATGTAATGCTGTTTTTGTTTTTGTAAAGTTACCAGGCAATAACCAGGTGTAAGCACAAGGGTTCTTTCCGTGTACCTGCTATGACAGCATCTCTAGTAGTAGAGTCTCTGTCCCCCATGTTCCCCAGTTTTTCTCCCAAAATGTTCATAGCTCAGCTTTTGAAACAGAGGGGAGTACCAGTTTTCCCAGGGACACCTGCTCCCACTGAGCACTGCCTAAAGCAGAAATTTGGTTCCATTTCAAGTACTGGTCCAGTGGTGTTTTCTAACATCAGTAGAAGTAATAACACTAATTAAAATGTAGTTCTTGAGGAAGGTTTCCTGTATTCATTGTCTGTTAGCTAAGAAAAGGTCATTAACATAAAAACAAAAGGCAAGGATTAAAAAAAGTGATGATTTTTCTGTCTTCCCCATAACAGTTACGGCGCATAAGAGGATGTAAAGTGCAGAGAAGCTGAACACTCATAAACTATTTTAATACCATTTAGAAATGAGAAGAAGCAGGGGAAGAGGCTTATGTAGCAATGTATTTTATTGCACTAATCAGTCACTTCTACAGAGCACTATCATGGTTTTAAATCCTTGCTCCAGTGACATCAAAAAGTTGGTGGTCTGTCATCCAAGTCTCTAATAAGATCTTGGTCTGTATCATAGATTTCATTTGAACTAGCAGTGAATTTTATGCTTAGATAGATATAGTGTTAGCTAGAGCAGGTCTGGATTATATCTATGACAGCAGAGCAGTAACGCAAGGTCTGAAAGTGTAGTAGAAGGATAGGAGAGAGAGGACTAAGCTGTTTTACTTGAGTGTTTTTAGGTGATAAGAATGACATCTTTGGGGTTAGGCTGAGATCTCTGGAAAGGCAGCTGGTGCTTTGTGGCTTGGACCTTCTACATGGACTACACAAACCTTCTGCCTAGTGTCTTGCTATAAATGCATGTAAAGGCTGAATGTGGAAATCCCAAGAGTGAAAGCATTGGGAGAATAGTTGTTTTTCCCTCCCTCCAGAACATGCATGTTACACAAAAAAAGTTGTTTTGGAAGAACTTCATATTTGGGGAATATGTTGTCTGATCTTGTGCACACACTAGTTTTGCAATGGAGAAGAGCTAAGTGTTTTGTTACAGTAATTTCTGTCTCTTTCCCTGACATGCAGGTGAGGGCACCCTTGAACTGTGCAACTTCTCTATTTATCTTTAGACAGATTTGAATGGTATGTAATCCCATCCAGCTCACAGTCTGTTCAGAATCAAATGCTGTCCGTATCAATGGCTTTGAGCTAACACTAATACAGCTGGGAATGTAAATAAAAAGGAGAATATTAAGAAAAAGCTTCTGTTTCTGTAAACAGGAGAAATAATCTGAATCAAGTATATATTTCCACTATACATTTTCTTACTGAAACAAAAGCCTGGCTCAGGGCTGTTACTTATAATGAACTGGCTCTGCCAGTGTTTATATCTCCTCCTTTAACTGGCGTGTGTAAATTCTGATTTGTGTGTACAGACGACAGCAATTTATTTGTTATAACTTTTGTCCCAAAGGGTCTTGAAGTGCCATAACAAACCACCTGCTTCACTTTCAGGCATTGCCTACTGTACCCTTTGGACTGGTGAAAAGTAGCTCCTATTAACCTCTGAACATGTTGCTTCTGCGTGCTGGGAGTTGCTGGTTTAAAGCCATTGGGCAGAAGTTGTGGCAGTTAGGTCTGCAGCAGATGCTGCAAACTAAAGAGTGACTTGAAAAGAAATCACTTACATGCAAACAAACCCCTTCTGTTTTGTATTTTTCCTTAAGCATTTTATTAATCTTTGAGAAACACATGTGGCAACTCTGAAACCATAATTTTACTTGCACAGTCTCAGGTGGGATGGTTGGTCCCTACAGAACAGATCTCTAGCAAGCACTAATTCTCCACAAACTAGCTGTGGTGCATGCATGATTTTGTCATTGCCAATTCTTGCTTAAAACCTGATGTGAGCCTAAATAAGGAGTTTGCTTTGAGATTTGCCAAAGACTGTGATCCAAATGATACAGTATTCTATGGGTGTAAATGCATAGACAATCATGGCAATAGAAGCCGTTTTGATCCAGATTGTCAGGATTGAAAAGATGCAGTTGTACTCAAAAAATACATATGCATTTGCATGGACAATTACTCAAGTTGGGGTTTAGGCATTTAAGTGGCCATTTGTGCTCTCATTTTAGATTATTATGCTCATCCTGCAGGAATGGATTCGTGCAAATCAGCGCCATAAATATGCATATGTTTGTTGCATGCTATCCTGAAAACACTTTGCCTTACTTAGACACAAACTTGGATTGATTTATCTCTTTTTTTTCCCCTTGAAATTTCTATTCTAATCTGAGGAATGTGAACTGTGGTGGCTGAACAGCAGTTCTTCAGCAGCACGTTTTCCTTTTCCAAATGGTTAACTCTTGTAATTGTTTCTGTAATGTAAGCTAGTATTTCCAGCTAACAGTTATTTAGGGTACTGTCATGGCAAGCTGTAATTCAACCCCATTGCCTACTGGTCCAAATAATGACCAAGGCTTGCCCCTAGATGAATTATTGTTCTTTTGCTTCTTACTTTCCCTTCCTACACATAAACAAGTCTGTCTTTATGCCAGAGTCTGAAATACAAAGGAAAGCAGAAGTGATATTTTTGATTCAGAACTCCATCCTGGAAGCTTCAGGGAGAGAGAACTGCTTGGGGCGGGGGGTGGGTATGAAGGCCTTTGAGGGGCTTCTTAGTGAGTTGTCCTATAGGCTTCCTGGAGGCTCACCAGGCTCTTATTTTGTCACATCTATATAGAGCATCTACTGCAAGTACTTAACAGAGAGGATGAAGAGGTCCAGTCTGACTTGGGACTGGAGAACTATTTGGCCTGCTGCTAAACTGCTGCTCAAATGGAGTACACTGAAATTTGCACCAAAATTAGGAACCTTTGAGTCAGCTGACTTATGGCTTAGCATATGGAAATAACACTTGTAAAGAAGATTGTGTTTAACATACCTTCTGTGATTCTCTTTTAAGAAAGAGTAGGCATCCAGAAAGGACAGTAGCACTGTGAATGCCACAGAAGTGTGAAGTTTTGCCAGTAAACCTTTGCTGAGGAAGAACATTAATTTTTAAGTTTCTTCCTATTAATAATCTTATTAAAGGTTAGCATAATAAAAGTTTATTGATAAATTTTCAAGCTGTTATTTGCCTGTGATTCTTTTGAAAGAAAATTATATTTTAATAAAATGGAAATACACAAAGACTGCATGACAGCGACATAATGAAGTGGCAAACCATATATTTTTTTTTAATCACTTGTGATCCAGAATGACATCATAATTCTTAGACTTTAACATCATTCACACTGGGAAAGTCTGTGAATCATTTGAAGTAATGTGGAAGTTTGTCTAATGTGGAAAGTGCTAACAAGTACAAAGTACATCTCCGCAGTGGGCCAGGAATGATGGTGGGAAACTGTCTATTGCTAAAAGAACATGAAAAGGAAGGTTATAACTGACTTTCAAAATTGTGTTTCATAGACACACAGATTGGCTGGCATGACAATTAACCTGATTGAGTGTGGGAGCTATGCTGAAATCATGGGTGCTTCAAGGACACTTTGATTAAAAAGAACCTGTCCTGGGCTCATCTGGAGAGTCATGGATCCCAGGTGGTGCTGGAGGTGCTCTGCAGACACTGGGCTCTGAGCAGGGCGGGATGAGGTTTGTAAGAGCAAGCTGTTGCGTGAATGTTTGGAGACTAGGAATGTGGATTGGGAGTTATGGCCTTGGCTGTTTCACACTGGAGGAGTGATTCAGGGTGTAGTAAGCAAAGAGAGAGGTGTGAGTGCTACAGGCTGCTTCTATCTGTGCTCAGGCAGCCCAATAGTCAAGGTCAGGTTACATTCCTGCAGGCTAATGGCTGAAGAGCCTGGATGGATCATGGTTTGATTGCAATCTCTGTTAATACTTGGGAGGCAGTACTAAGACTCATGGATTTGTGATAGAGCAGAGCTGAGGCCCAACCAGTGGCTCCAGACTCCTCTTGTTCGTGTTTTCAGGTGTCACCTGGAAACTGTCTTGCTGAAATATTACATTCGGGAGTGATTTCTGATTACATTAGGTAGCCCAAAGCAGGACATGCTGGATAATCTCAAGAAGGCTTTCCTGGAAGCCTTGGCTCCATTTGGTACCCTTGAAGGGGCTGAAGGTATGAGATACATCTCCATTAGGCAGCCAAGTTCAGGGGCTTATCTGCATTGCTTTAAGCTGGCTAGTTTCACATTAGACCATTAGAGAACTTCTTTCCCAGACTGGGAAGGAGATGGGACTCATAGTAATTCTGTAATATGTGGTGCTCATAGAATACTTATTCTTTTTCCACTTCGGAATGTCACATTGGATTCCTAATGAAATCAGAGATCTTTATCCTCCTTCTCTCTGCTAGACCTTTGACTTTTTTCTCCTTTTCTTCTGCACTGAAGACTTAATTTCTCATATATATGAGATGGTAAAAATTAAACAAACAAGCTGGCAGATAGACAGAATGGTTCTTCCTGTCTGGAAAGCTGCAATGAGCTGTGACTTAGGAATTACAGTGCTTCATATTCAAACTTTTCTTTTTGATGCATTGGGGTGGCACAGGAGCTGACAGTGACATATGGAGAAGGCCCTCTTAGCAGGATTGAGGCTGTTACGTGATAAATGACACAGTATGTCAAAGGACTTTTGTTATCCATCATGATGGCTTCTTTGAGCACGTTTTCACTAACAGCTGGGGGATGCTGTGGGCAGGGTCAGTGGTGTGTTCGAAAGAGAAAATAAGAAAGCTGAAAAGTACATGTTCACGTGGGAATTAATAACTTCTGAGTTTCAAATTCAGAATTTTAGAGTCAATTTGTGTTTAAACATCTGAGGTACCCCAATTCTACATCTTTGTCAAGAATGAACCTTAGCTTCAACAGTTGTCTCAAAAGTTGTTCAATCAAAAAGTTTCCAAAACTCACCAAGTTCTCAGTGCTGAACAGCAAAGCTTTCTCTAAAGGCCATTTAGCATCACGTTTTGGATTGAATGTGTGGTTCTGTCTTCTGATACATCCCCAGACTTTCCCCTCTTCCTTCCTTTCACCTCCGGTAGTTTGAGTCTGAAATGTACTGGAATCATGAGCTGGACTTTCCTATATACATGAGAGACACAGAAAAGAGGCAAACATAGTAGCTGTGTGGTACAGCTGCTGGTATGAATGTAAAGGCTAGAAAAGACTTCTGAGGGAAGAAACAGGGCTTTGACTCTCAACACACCTCATACAGGAATATCCTCTGTAGGACACTTTGTATTATTGTTGACCATTCAAATTAAGAGGTAATGGGGCAGGCTGTTGCAGCTCTGTGCCNTTGAACCCTGAAAAAGGCTGCATCTTGCAAGATAAGAATTAGATTATTTCAGCAGTTCCCAAAATGACAACCTATCAAAAGATGAAAATCTTTGACTGGCATATACATTTCTCGCCTGTAATCCCTTGGAAGGGAAAGGTATACCTTCACTTTCAGGTTGCTGTTGAAGTGAGCTAAAGACACTTTATTCCCAAATGAAGGCAACAAGACACAGGTGTTAAAACTCTTCATTTATGCACATCGCTCTGATTGCTTTGCCTTAGTTTTCTGAATCTCTTTATGTAGAGAAGCTCTCATGTGGGTTAACATCAAAGTTATTACAACGTGTTCAGGCTTATGTAACACACCTCATACAGGAATATCCTCTGTAGGACACTTTGTATTATTGTTGACCATTCAAATTAAGAGGTAATGGGGCAGGCTGTTGCAGCTCTGTGCCTTCTATTGTTGGAAAGTGTTGGGTTTTGGTATCAGATTTCATGTCTCTCACATTTAACCCAATAGTACCTCTTTATTTTTTTCATTCATTTCAGATTGACACATGCACCAGTGGGTGTTCAAGAGGAGCAAGGGGTGTGTGGCATAACATAGGTGCCTGTCCATTTCAGCCTCCTTTAGTTCATCTCTTTCGTCAGCCATATTGGCTGGTTTTTTCCTTACTTGATTAATGAACCCTCGCTAGCTACGTAGTCTATAAACCTAGACAAGTGGTCTGTCTCTTTTGATCCCTGAACTCCTAAAAGCCTGATTCTGACTCAACTTAAGTGGTGTTCATGTGCCCACATGCACAGTAATAATTGGTGCAGAGTATCAAATGTCACTACTTGACATTTCATTCATAATAGTAGCCTTTAAAGTAAAGGCTTTAACTTGATGATTCACCAGTAGCCAGTGTTAAATGATCTGGGGTGGTCTTCATGTTACAAGTGTCAATCAACAAATGGATTACACTGGAGATAATTTGATCAGAGCCCATCAGTGAACTGTCATAAAAAAAATCTTAGTTTCACATTATTACCACAGCCTTATTGCATATGAGTTCAGATAAGAGCATAGACTTGGTAGAAGAGTAACTACAACCTCTGTAGCTCCTCTAGCAAACCCATTTCTGAGAGGATGGACTTGCAGGAGTGCCTCAGGTGCATCTATTCTGTAGTTCAATACAAGACTTCAGGTTTCATGGCTGTTGAGCTGGAAGCTCCTGCCCAGAATAAAATTTGCTAAACAGAAACCAAGCTAAATATATAGATAACTCAGCCCCCTCCGACTCCCAGTGCTGCTGTGCTCCACTTTATTTGACAGTACAGCTTTTCCTTCACAAACTCTTCATGTGATGAGACACTTATTTCAGCTGTTGACCCCTATCAATGACCCCTCACTGGGAGATCAGGTGTAGAGAACCAGGCTATTATCTGCCTTCCACTCACACATTTCTAATCAAAGCAGCCAATTTTGCTAACGCCTACAGCTGAAGTCACAGTGAGGGAGACCCGGCTGAGTACAGAGAAAAGAAGTGCTTGGAATGGCAGAGCCAGGGGTAAGAAATCCTAAGGGTAATGTTAAAGAAAAGTCAAGCTGGGAGAAAAGATGAACAAGCAAAGCAGGGAGACATTCTGAATTCCGGTTTCATATTTAGTATAAAAAGTCATGAGAATCAGTCAACGGAGTGAAGAAAAGCATCTCTACAGCCTCTATCTCTCTGTGCTCCTTTAGCTTCCTTACTTCAGTGATCATTGGTCACACCCTAGCATTATGCTCTCTTTTCAGTGTGTATGCTTAAGACAAAATAGGTTGTTTTTTTTTAAAAAAATAAAGTCCTAACAAGTTCTGACCAGAGGATATCTCTTCAGATGTTACAAAGGTTAATGTTTACTCCGGTTATGGCATCTGTTCTGGCTGTTGAATTCTCTCTAGACTCAGAGAACACTCAAAAATTTGAGCCCCCATGCACAAGGTTCAGAAGGTGAGCAGGACTGCCATGTGGCACCTTCTGCTTCCACCTTCAAAAGCTGTAGTCCAGGCTACTAGCTATCACTGTTGTTATTGTAACAGGGCAGTAATCCTTGGTGATGTGTCAAATACTTGTGTTGTTCTTGCCTTGGAGCACTGGTTTCGGTTGATAACCACACTGCTTGCTTGCTTTCCCACATGATGCAGATGTGTCACTTTATCACATTTGAATGAAGTGCAGTTTTAACTGCATTTCAGTAACAGGTGAATGATATTTGTGTCTTATAACATGGTAGAGCAGATTGTCAATAGTTTATAGCCAGAAATGATGGACTGGCATCTCAGGCTGGATACCGAGGCACTGGCTTTATCTGCCTTTATCTGTCTTTGGCTGCCCTTGTTTTTGATTTTCATTTTTTTCTGGTTTAAAGGTCCTGTAGGCTGTAATTGCTCTTTGGGACTGATAACATTGTATTGTTAGTCCTGGATTTGAGAGCAGCTGTTGTCTTCAGTTCCTGTATGTTTCACTGTTGGCTTCATAATTGTAGTCCATAATTGCATTAGGATTCTTGGTAACAAGGACCCTACTGAAAATTAGATTCTTTTCAGTGTTTGTGTCACTTTGCAGAAGACAGGGAAGGAGAAGAAACTGTCAAGTGATGAGAGCATGCTGTTTTTCTCATCTTTCTGGTTTTGGATGTGAGCAAGAGTTTCTCTATTATTTTTTTCATGATTGTGATTAGATATTCACCCACTGCTAGTTGGATTTGCAGCATGAACTTTCAGCCAGAACCACCACCCTGCAGAAGCTTCTTAGCCATAGGAGACTGATATTAGCATCTTTTCCAGTGAATGCCCTGATTCCTCATTTGTAATTCTCTGTAGTAGAGCTAGTGGAAGATGCTCTAAGCAAAGATGTGGGTCTCTGTGTAAACAACAAAAAACCTGGAGAAAACCCCTGAGGACCAAGTTTTTTTCTTATGCTTTTCACCTTTTCAGTTATGTGAATAAAAATGTAAATATTTTGGTTATGTTTCCTTGCCATCCCATCACACAGTAGGGTTGGGTTTTTTTCCTTACTTTACAGCCATAGGGAGTTAGATCCTAATTTCTTTTCAGTTCAGAGTCTGTGTCTCTGTCTTTCATTTCTGCCCTTTCTTTCTCTGTGAATGTCTTTCTCTCCCCATTCAATTCTGCTTCTGCCTTTTGTCTACCACTCTTCCACTCCTATTTATTTTTATTTTGATGATCCAGTGGGATTATATAAACTTCCTGCTTAGCATGATGTGGACCAGGCACCATGGAAGCTGAAAAGCACTCTGTGTCATGGTGGGGACCGTTCTGAGAGCTGTGTTTAGTGTTATTTCCTGTTAGTAGAGAGACTGAAAATGGTTGGTTTTTATCATATGAGTTCAAAGGAGGATGTAACAAAATACTGAGATTTAGAGATGTCAGTTTCCACACTCCTTACAGAAAAGTTTTTAAGTTTCTCTAGGTGTTCTCAGGTAGACAGATCATTATGTAGATTCGGTATCCAAGATCCTAGGAGTTATTTAGGGCATTATGAGGTCTAAGAGATGTAGTACTGGTTGAAAAGTTGTGTTCTTAGTGTCAGTAACTTCAGCACACCATATTCTGATGTGCAGTATGTCTTCTTTCTTTTTCTGGCCTCCCTCTGTGTTGCTCTGCCAATATACCTCAATATTGACCTGTGGACACAGTTGTGTCACTGGAGTCTATCCATACTGTCATCTGAGGAAACTCTGGCCTAGTATTCTCCAGCATTTGTGAAATAATTCTTCGTTTCCTGTTCAGCAAAATGGGCTATATCATATTCCTTAAGTAGCTTTGCTCCCTGTTGGCCTGTGCTATTACTGTATTTTTCCCTATTACTTATGTAGAACTGTTTTATATTAAATAACAGAGTGTTAAATGGTCTCATTATTAGCATTCAGAAATCTTTAGTGTAGCTTAAACTCTCCTCAGATCTGGAGCAAGCTCAAATCCCATTAAAAAGATTCCTGGGTTTATATCTTCCAAACCATAGCTTTCATTTCTATGGCAATTTCCCTTCATCACCAAGAAATAGCAAGCAGTGCTTGTAAATTCTCTGGTTAGTAATTCAGTGATTACGATATTAATGACATATTGTGCAGGTGGTGGTGGGGGGGAAGAATTAGAAGAGCAGCTATCAGCCTTGAAAATAGCAGCAGATTTCTGTTTCTCCTCCTTGAAATTAATTTGGCTAAGTGAAGTGGGATTGGATTTGATCACTTGTTTTAAAAATCATGTTAGTAATAACCCATTTATCTGCGGGATACATGGAAAGGGCCAACAGATTCCATGACTTACTGTAAACACCTCTGGGGTTTCACTATCAGTATCTGCATTTGATGCCACTCACCCCAAATAGGTAAAATGTATCTCAGCAGGCTAGAAGAGCTTGAAATAATTTAAAAGCCACACTGTGTTTTTTATTTAGGTAAAATTAACTAGTATATGCTTTTTTTTCAGTTGTATGATATGAATAAAACATTTATCTGTGTGGAGCTGACTGTAATGTAATGTTCTTGTTGCCTCCAGTAGGGATTTGGGAAGGGAGTTGCTTTTATATACTGTCATACCTGGAAGTGAAAAAGAGAGATGACCAGTAAGGAAGAGAAAAGAACAGGTCATACAGATCTTCTGGATTCTTTTTTTTGTGGCAATATTCTACCACAGGGTTGCATTAGAGAAGTGTTTACATTAAAGAAGTGTTTACATTAGAGAAGATCATCTTATTTACTTAGAATGATCTGTAACATCAGTGGTGCATCTAGGTACCTGAAGGTCATTGATGGATCAACCCACTGAAGATAAGAGGTTTTTTCCTCCTTTTTTTCATTTTTGAGCAATGGTTTTCACCATTTGTAACCATATCACCACTGCAACTTTGAAGTCTTAAGGAAGATGTTTATAGCTTATAGAAACTGTCTTCTTGGCTTCAAGTTGCACCAGGGAGGGTTTAGATTGGATATTAGGAAGAAATTCTTTACTGAAAGAGTGGTCAGGCACTGGAACAGGCTGCCCAGGGAGGTGGTGGAGTCACCATCCCTGGAGGGGTTTAAAAAAATGAGTAGATGTGGTGCTTTGGGATGTGATCTAGGGGTCAGGGATGAAGGTTGGACTTGATGATCCTAGTGGTCTTTTCCAAGCTAAATGATTCTATGATTCTATAATTCATACCATACAATGTAATAGAAGTTAAAAAGAAAGTAAAAAAGCATAGTAAAGAACTGACAGGTGTCACATGGGAATCCTGGTCCAATAGGACAAAATCTGATCTTTGTCATCATCATATTCAATAGGTGACCCTGAGAGTCAATACTGAGTTCTGAGCATGCCATTACAACAGCAGTGGTTGGTGAGGAAACACTTTAATTTTGATCTGTTTGCTGAGGCAATCTTATGCCCAGAAACAGAAGAAATGAGAATATCTATGACTTTGTTCTAAAGAGTTTCTTTTCATGTGTTCCTGTCATTAATACAAATTACTTTTTTTTGACATGAAGCATATTGCACTGAATGCTAACAGTGGTAATTTGGCATTAGAATCTGAGCCTGTGAGTGTCCTGAAAATGCACATTCTGCTGGCTAGTCATACACGATAGAAAAACAGTTATTTGATTAAGTTTGTTTCTTCTGTTTCAGGAAATGGTAAAAAGATGATTAGCATTGCCTGAATCCTTTAGCTTGAAGGACAAATTGTTCAGCATTGGTACCTTGGCTTATGGCTGGATTCTGTTTTCCTGCACCCTACTGTAGATTCACAATTGCTCTGCTGGAGTAAGTGAAGTTACGTTGCAGTGTAAATTGCTCCTGTTTCCTTTTTTTATCCCCTTGTCTAAAGAACAAACTGTCAACCAGTCAGAATCTGGCAGTGAAACATTTGCCTTAAACATCTGCTGGCAAAGGAGATGCAATTTGCATCTCTGCCAACAAGTTACAAACACTATATGTAAGGGGAACAGCAAAAGGAGGGTACGTACTGATGCTTCTTTGCTATTGCAACTCTTGCTAAGACCTGATGTGTATTTGTACACACACATTCTCTTAGAGAATATATATTTACTGTGCAGGAAACCTGGATAGGCGTTCGCTAAAAATGTACCCCACAATCTTGGCCATAAATGCAAGGCTCAGCTTCTCCAAGTGCTGCATAGATATTTCCTGTGTGAACATTCTGGACTCAGTTTGAAACACAGACAAGCGATCAGGTTAATGGAGCAGTGAAGGCATATTTGCAGTTGCAAGCAGACAGCTAAATAATAAATCAGTATGTAAATAAATAAATAAAATTCAAGCGATTCTCTTCCCTGAATGTGATTAAGGGGCTATGTCTGATCAGCGTAGTCACTTTGCATTCTATGAAACTCTGAGAAGTGGATGTAAATAATACTTTGAGAATATAGTTGATTCAGATGTCCCTTTGCAATGATGGGAAACAAGTTTTGGAATGAACTTCAGCTCAGTGAATTAGGATACCCAGGGAACTTGTTCTTACCTTCAAGACTCTTGAGTTACTTTACACATATGGAAATAAAATATATGTCCATGCATTTGCCCTAAGTTTTGCTCTTGACAATTCCTCCACTTTAGGAGGATTTACTGCCCTGTAAGAAATATTATTTGACTGAATTGGTTCTTATTGTTACTTTGTTCAAGTGGCATCTCCCAAACTGCTGCTGCAACAAGATTCCTTTTGCTTTAAGGGAGGGCCTGTGTTAATAATACACTGGGATATTTGTTGAGCCTCCACTGTCTTTTTAAAGGTTTTCTATCCTTAGAGATTTTTTGTGAGGTGCAAGTATAATGTATAGCAGAATTTGTGATGGGAGCAAACTAATTTACATTGGAACCTGTTCCAGAGCATTGTCATTGCTTCAAATAATACGCCTGCTGAGATGGTAGATGTAAGTGGAAGTTGGCAAAGGAAAGAGCAAGAAAGAGGAGACCCCCTGAGGCACTTCAGTTGAAACAAGGATGTAACCTGTCACTGAATTATGCGAGAAACTGTTAGGCAACTTGCTATGGGCCATGACAAATCATCCCTGGAGGACCCCATAGGATGAACAGAAGTAGCTGTGAAGGAATACAGTCAAAGCCCAAAGCTGTTGCTGTCTGTGAGGCTGAATGGCTTTTTGCATGCATCTTACTGACCCTGTTAGATGAGTAGGACCTGGTGATTATTTGTCCTCTGGAGTATGACAGTAGTGTGAGGATTTATTAGAGTAAACAGGGATCTTGGAATAAAAGGTGACAGCAAATCAGTCACTGGCTACTGACTTATCCTGTTCTGTTTGTAGGCCAACAGCAGAGATCTTTAGGTTAATTCCTGCTTGTACTCCTTCTCTTGAAAAACAAAATGTAAACTGTATTTCAGAGGATCACCTCAGCATGGAAAAAATTACCTATTTCCTTTTAGTATCTATATTGGTTGTTCTTTGTGGTAGACTGGAAAGCTGTCTGGAGAGAGCAGAGCTGAATGCTGATATCTATCTGTCAGTTCAAGACAGTGAGCTCTACCCAAAGGCTAGTGCCAGGAGCATAACTTAGGACAGCCCTGTGGCATCCTATTATCTTCTCATTGCCAGGCCAAACATGCACTTTTGGCAGTGCTGGGCCCAAGTCCTCCCATTCCAGCAGCTCTTTGGTGTTAGTGATAAACGGTCTGCTCATAATGACGGGGCTTGGTGTTCTTTTTCCAACTGTTGCAGCAGTAGGCAATACATCTTGTATGGTGTGTGCCAACAGCGTGTGATAACATTAAAATTCTTTCTATGTGGAACTGTTACTCGGTGCTTTACTGATAGGTAAAGCAACAGACCTACAAGAGGCAGGAAAGGAAGCTACAGCTCCTTGCATCCTCTTAACTTTAACCACAGAAGGTCTCTTGGCCTAGTTAATGTCTTTAAGTTACTTGGACGATAGCTTATAGCAGAGCAGACTGTTCTTCTAATGGAGCTTTTCACTTGGAACAAACTGAAAGAAAGGAGGCATATTTGCAGAGGATGGTTGGTAGACTGTTTTTGTCTTGTCTTTTGATATTGTGATAGTTTTCAACATTTTTTAAAATTTTTTTTTTAAGACTTGCATAATTCTTAGGGTGGTGAAGAGATGGTCTTCTCTACATAAGAATGAAATGTGAAATTTCCTGGCCAGCATTGGAAGCTCAAAAGTAAACAGTGCAGCGGGGATATGTGCTATGTTGGTTTGCTGTTTTCAGTGAGATCCATTTTGTCTCAATGTCTTGTTCTTCTCTACAGTGGACTATTTCTATACTGTTTAAACTATTGTTTTCTATACAACTCCTGAACTTATCGGTCAAGACAGACATTTACAGCTGATGAGAGTTAGCGTGAGAAGTAATGGGAGGTTAAATTGTATTCATTGTGAGTTCAAGGGACAGATCTCTTACTGAGGGATCAAAGAATGATAGAATGGTTTGCATTGGAAGGGATCTTTAAAGGTCATCTAGCCCAGCCTCCCTGCAGTGAGCAGGGACATTGGCAACTAGAGCAGGTTGCTCAGAGCCATGCGCAACCTGACCTGGAATGGTTCCAGGGATGGGGCATCTACCACCTCTCTGGGCAACCTGTGCCAGTGTTTCACCTCTCCAATTGCAAAATGCTTCTTCCTTTTATCTAGTCTAAGTCTTCCCTCTTTTAGTTTAAAATCATCACCCCTTGTCCTGTCACAACAGGCCCTTCTTTCTTATAGGCTCCCTTTAAATACTGAAAGGCTGCAATAAGGTCTCCCTGGAGCCAAAAGGGAAATATAGGACAATCAGATGCCACAGGTGAAACAAAACTATCAGATATACAATTGTTTGAATGCATGTTAAGCACAGAAGACACATCAATGTCTTCTGATGGAATTATCTTAGACTTATAACAGCTGAACCAAGAGCTGTGCTTGTACCCTCCAGAGGGTGTATTCAGAAGTATTCACCAAAGTGGAGCATCTAGGGTATAACTTGAATATTGAGGAAAACATGAATTTGTGGGTTTGGATGTCAGCCACTATGCTGTTAATTCATCCTTGGCATCTGTGAACCATTCAATGCAGGATTTCTTTTGGACAGCAACCAGTGCTGTGTGCTACAGAAGACATGAGAATCCTCCGTACAGACAAATGTGAGGAAAGGGTGCAGTCCTAATCTTTAATCATTGGAAAATGGCTCACAATTGGGATCGTAAGGGTTTCATATTTCCTTTAAAATGTGTCTACTTTGAAATCCAGTGATTCTTTGGCTGTTCAGAGAGTTTAACGCTTAGGAAGTCACCTAATCACCTCTCCCTGTCTAATGGTGTGAAACCACGTTCTGCGATTTCTTCCAAGCAAGTCATGTTCACCTGACTGAGCTGGGAAGTGCCAGACTGAAATGGTGCTAAGCAATTCCAACACCCGCAAAATTTGTGCTTTGCTAATGTTTACACACAATTGCAGTTAGTGCCTTTCTGGCTGGCAGCAGCTGGGGGCTGGTGGGCTGCCAGCTGCACAGCCACCGCTGGAGTGCCTGCGCCTATCAACATGATAAACCAGCCAGCCCCACTCTTACCTAATTGCAGCTGGGATTTTGCAGCTGTGGAATCACACCAGGAGAAATACATTCAATGCCGCAATTGAGCGCGTGTGCTTTTCAGGCCAACAGATTTGCCTTGTGAGCTGAAGAGAAATGAGCTCTATAGACCTAATTCTTACTGGTTTTTTTCTTTTCCTGGTTGCAATCTCTTTTTGCTCTCTGTCGCTGGTAATTTTCAGTGCTCAGGAGTAAAGATAAGCATCCTTCATGGCATCAACCTTTGAGGACCACTAAGTAATTGCTTTTCAGGTTGTGAACAGCTTAAAAAAAAAGATTATGAATGTTTTGTTCTCTTTGAATTATCATTTTTCCACTTTCTCAAATGTTTACTGTGCAATCTCAGAGAAGTCATTAAACTGTTTTGTAGTTACTTTACCCATCTATACAGTGATGGTAGTAGTACCTTGAAGAAGCTTTTTGGGCTTAATTTAATGATAATATAATTTTTCAAAATGCCCAAGTGTTTGTCAGAAAAAAAGACAGTCCTATTGAAATGGAAATTTCACATTAAAAGTACATTTGCCTTACTCTGGGGCAGAGTGGGGATGATTGATTTTTTATTTTTTTTTTTTAAGGGCAGATCTTTATTATGGGCATCCAGAAATGGCAACAATTATGACTGGTTCGGTATACATTTTTTTTGCAAATCACTAGAAATTTTTAGTGATCAGACTTGCCAGGTAGCCAGAAAACCAGAACAAAACCTTCATCAGCTTTCTGCAAAATTCTGTGGATTTCCCTCTGACTTTTTTTGGAGGGTGGTGGTAAACATTGTTATATCAACAAAAATTACAACTATTAAACATTTTACAGCACTATATGGAATTTTTAATTATTTAGTGTTTTTGGAATGAAGCTGGTCAAGAAAGGTAGAAGATTGGTTCAGGTTTTTGCTAGGTCCTATCCTGTAGGCAACAAGTGGCTTCATTGTTTATAAAGTTTCCAGTAAGATAAGAGAAACCATCAAGCTGAGAAAGCACTAATTTAGCTAAATACAAATGATGACAACTGAACTATGTTGCCTCTACACAGGAGGATGACAACTTAGATCTTAAGGTCTTTCCTATACCATTCTTTATTCCTCAGTGTTTTCACAGTCTTGGCCAAAATAATTGGCAACCTTGTACAACCTTTATTCCAACTGATCAGAACGGCCTACTTGAATTTGCACATTGATTTTTGTAGGGGATATTTCTGTGAGCTTATCTATATTGACTAAATGTTACGCAGCTGAGTCTCTAATCTCTCCTGGGTCTGTGAGTGGTAGGATAGTTCAAAGAACAAGGAGTCCTGAAGAAATGAAAAGGAATAACACTATCAGGTAGCATCAGAAATATTCTAGAGACTTGTTAGCCCTCCTGTCTTTTGTTAGGATTCTAAGCAAGCACCACACTTGTTTCTCTTTCAAATCCATCTTTATTTGTGCTTTCTTTCCATGTCATTCTACTGAGAGACACACTACAGCTACATCTCCACTGAAAACAATGTCTTGAAGTTGCATCTAGGGTTGTTTCTCTGCAGTGACAGATTATTGCTCTTCTGTTCAGAAAACAGTTTTGAAAACCTCTTGTTTCAAAGTTGGAGCTTAGTGTAGTTTCTTCTTAGAGGCAAATGTCATATTGCCCTCTGTGATGGGTTTTGCAGCACATCAGTGCTGTCATCAGCTGTTGAGTCTGGATTTGTATTAACAGTTAAAATGTGTGCAGCTCTTTTAGATAGATATGCGAAGTCTTCTTCCCCATGAGGAGGAGGTAAAAAAGAGTTTGCTATTCAGACAGAGAAAAACTGTAGCCCTCAGTTGTTGATTTCTGAAAAGATAGACGGCGTGGTCCTGTTCTTTGGTTAGTATCTGAGTGTCCTGCATTAGATCAACCAGTAGATATAAATTGCTTTCAATGGCACTGTGTCAATTTTTACCCATGGCCTTCTAAGTAGAAGAGCTATAGCTGTAAATTACCCTTCTGTATGTCTTACAGTAAGTCATCGAGAGGTTGTATTAAAGCTCTCTTCTTTTCTCCTTTTCTCCACATCTAAATAAGGGACTTTGTCAGCCTGGTACTTTGTCATCTACCTTCCTGTGAGATATTTCAACTTTTGATCACGACCTGATATTCTTAACTCACTGAATAAGGACAGTGCCACTTATCTGAAAGATTTTTAAACATTTAGCTACTAAGATTGGATGCTGATCATCAGTTTTCTTCATGGATGATATCTTCATACTTACCCGTCAATCCCCAAATATTCACAATTGGTACCCCTTTAAGAGATTATTCTTCTACTATATTACATTAAAAACG
>VYZX01016242.1:1295028-1319328 GCA_013401335.1 Brachypteracias leptosomus
AAGAGCTAAGGGATAAAACCCCCAAAATGTTTGGATAAAGCACTGTATCCTCCATTCTGGAATGTTGTTGATACCTTCTGATGCTTCAAGCTTCCTGATTCAATTTCAGAACAGAGCTAAAAATAAATGCTAAGGACCATAAATTAGTTGCCCCAATCCCATTTTCTTTTTTGGAAGCTAGTTAAGAATTTCCTGACTTTGGAAGATGCTGAGTGCTCACAACTCTATTGAACTTCAATAGGCAGTGATGAGTAGTTCCATATTTTGAAAAATCAGGTCATTTATTTCAGTATTCAAGTAACTTCACTTTACAGATCTGTTTCAAGAGGGAATTTTTTGATCGTACTAGTCCCCAATTAAAATTTGTCAATTGCTATGCAAAAGAAGCTTATATTTTTGCTCACACAAGTATATATGAACTACTTTTATACATTTATTCCTATTGAGTGCCCTAGTTTTTCTTTACTAGAAACTTCTAGCAGGACTTCTACAGTTAATGTGTGTGGTGTGGTATCTATTAGGTTCTGATAGCACCTCTTAGGAATCTTAAATCTCTCTATGCACCCTGAATTTTCATTGCCAGCTTTACTTAGCACTTAAATGAACTCTCTTAAACCTTTGTCCAAGTCTTGCTAGGGTTTGTGAGCTACCTGGAGAATTTGGTTCAGTTGTTTGATTTTACAGTAATTCTATCTGCTACTGCTTGTTATGTGTGTATATTTAAAATTTTTTTCCTGAATGTTTTGCAGAGCTCTGCAAGCCCATCAGGTTTCTCTAGTGGATACTTTATTTTAATAAGTGTGTATTGAATGCTTCGTTTAACTTTACTGTTGTGAAGTGCCCAGAGACACTGTGCTTGGATGAGCAGTTATGTAAGTGCAATTTGTTTTAGTTTTTTAGTATCAGAATTAGCATTCAGCTGAGGTTTGAAGGCTCATAGTGCATGTGCAAGCGGGAAAGTAAACAAATAAGAGAGCTTAGTGCATCTACAGACATAACCCCAAACTGCTTTCCTTCTCCGTGACTTCTCGCTCTGCTGACTGGCAGATCAGTCCCCCAAATACCCTTCTAGCAATGCTGGAGTGCTGTTGCCTGATCTCTGAAGATACACCGAAGGATTAGCTTCTTGTTAGCAGAGGACTGAGTTTGGTTTGCTGAGAATTGCAGGTTGCAGAACTGTTATCTTTGTCCCTGCCCTCTTTGTCATTTTTAAGTAACTGTTGACATGCCAACCTGGTGAACAGATGTTTTGCTGGTAAAACTTTACTCTCTAGAGGCTGGATGTGGCCTTGGTAGTAGCTGCCAGGTTTCATACCGGGACAATTCAAATTCATCATTTGCTTGGCGGTCCTAAGACAAATAATTTCTCTAGTGTGGGAACTGGAAAAATGCAATCTTTCTTCTCTTTACCTGAGATTCTTACACAAAGGATGTAGTAGAGGAGACAATGCACGTATTTGTGAGCAGGAGGGTCCACAATAGAGTGAGTGGTGTTTAGGGATTATTTATTTCTTTTTAGTAACTGGAATGATTTATCAAACTATATGCTAGGCATCGCTTACTGTTGCATGAAGCAATCTCCGGTTACTGGTAGTCTTGGTATTTCTAACTCATTTCTCAAGTTTTCCAAAGCCTCAATGATCTGCTTGAATACATGAGGGAATCATGCAAAGTCTTAGTAGAGAGTTCACAACACTGGAAAGAATTATTATATAGAGGTAGAACATCTATGAGGAAGATACCACATGCTGGCAAAGAAAGAATGCAGGAATATATGTCTGGTTAAGTGGAAAATAGCCACATCTCTTCAAAGTCAGGTGGAGTGTATGACAAGAAAATAAAAGAAGTTGGTTTTAATGGAGTTTTGTGGGGATTTGGCTTTGGGTTTTGTGGTGTTGATGTGTTGTTGTGGTTTGTGGTTTTTTTGTTTCTGAGTTGGAAGCTGTATTGCAAACAGATCTGATCCATAAATATTGTTCATCTCCACAGAAGGGAACGTTTATTGCAAAGAAAGCAAAGAGTGTTTTATAGGAACTCCTGACTTCTCAATGGAATTCACAGGCAGTGTTAGAAATCCCATCTCAGAAAGGAGAAATATAACAAGCCTGGATTCATATGCATCATTGCTGAATAACCTGTGGGGAAATATTACTTCATTTCAGGAAGATGGTGTTTGCCATGCAGATAACCTGTGAAGTTAGTAGAGGTCAAGTCCAATAATATTATAGCCCACTATAGTGGGTATTTCCAGTGATGTTGTAGATATTAGCAGTAATATATTCATAATCATGCTGGGTTTACAACAAGGTTGGAAGAAAAAGGAGAGGGGGAGATGGGGGGAAAAAAGAGGAAACCCTTCTAGCATGAGCAACTAACACAACCCGGTGTTACTTTCCTTAGCTAGCCCGAGCTAGACTTGAGAAGGAAAAGAGTTGGATAGCTATGTACTTGGATTTGTGTTATTTTATAAACTACTGCTCAGCATATTTCAGTTAATACTGCTTTGTCAGAGCTATAATTTACTAATGGAGGAAGTACAGTGTCTTCGTGTATGTCAGCCTCTGTCCAATTCCACTATAAATCACATCCCAGCCTCGTGTCCAGTGAGGTCCCTTTTTGTGCTTCTATGCTGAGCTGAGCAACTTGGTGATAAAATAAACCTACCCTGTGCCAGTTCTTTTTTAGAGAAGAAAAATGGCATCTTTTTTTGAGCAATGGGAATTAATACTGAAGGATGAATGTGTGAGCCTACCCAGCATTACAGTGGGACAACCAACCCCCCCTAGTCTAGAGCAGCCATATTTTAAATTTATTTTTGTTTAAAGTTTATTATTAACCTCTCTTCAGAAAACAGAACAAGTTTGGCAAAACAACTTTCCAGCCTCCTACAGGGCTGAAAATATATGTGCTCAAAAGCATCTTATTTTGGAATATCACGACCTCATTGTCATGCAGGTGTGACTTGCAGAGACTTATCCCTGCTGCTTGTTTGTATTGAGGAAGATGGCTGAGGTGATGGGGAATGGGGACATATTGCACCTCAGCTTGCGAGAGAAGTGACTTTGATCTTCCTCACCTTCATCTCCTTCTTGGCCTCTCTCTTTTCTCTTTGCTGTGTTGATTGCCAGCCTGGAGGTCACTGTCCTTCTTTGCTGTGAGGTGTCAGCTTGCTGAAACAAGTCCAACTCCTATACAAAGCTTTGCAGACCCCAGACTAGCAAGGGACTCCATGTTTCTAAGCAGAGTTGTCTTCTGGAATAGGGGGATGATGCCCCAATTATCTAGTCCATGCATCCTGGATATTAGAAAGAGGACAAAGCCTTGCAGATGATGTTGGAAGGTGATAGGTCAGATTGATCTAGTGATGGCCCAGGAAGTTGCTGTATCTGGCAGCATGTTCCTTGCCCAGGTCTTGTCCCATTGTTAAAAAACAACTAGAAGGGTTCTTTACTATTTACTGGAAGTCAAGTTGGTTTAGTCCCATTATTCTGTGATTTGTTAACAAAATATTTGGAGAAATCTGAACGTCCTGATGCTTTGAGAGTTTTTCCTTCCATTCTAGCTGCTACTTCAGTTCCACAGGAGTAGAGGACACAAAGAAGGGGTCTACCTCTGAAATACTTAGCTAAGTAAGGATTCTAGAAAAAGCCAAGGGAAATCTGAAGTCATTGCTGCCCTTTTTTTTTTCCTTCTTCCTAGGCCTCTACACCCCCACCCCTTGTGATTCTCACTGTTAGTCTATGATGCCACACTTTGCCCTTCTGCATTATTTATTTTGGTTTAAGTTTTAGAACAATCAACTGCAAATTGCGATTCTTAGTACTCATTTATATGCAGAGATTGCACTGATTTAACTAACAGATTTTTAAATCAACTCAGTTAATTTGATGCAACCCATATGTGAGCAATTAGCTTAAGTCAGGAATCCTCTTCAGCTATACGGATATAAGCTACATTTAAAATAAGAAAGTCAGAATACAGGAATTAGAAACAGGCTAAAGGACATTAATTTAGAAGTAAAGTTTTAGTTAATTTGATGCTGTCATCGCCTCTTGGGTTCTATTCCTAGTTTTTCACTGATTTACTGCTTTGTTGCATGAGTGGCTTCACTTCTCAATACCCCTGCCTGCAAAATTAGGATTTGCCTACATCATTTATAAGAGGATGTAAGTGGGGCTGTTTGGGAAAATGTGTTTTTCCCCCTCTGGAAAGCTTAAGCTTCTCTATGAATAATGGATTGTCAAAACGGGAGCCAAATCTTCCCATTTAAAAACAGTATTTCCATTTTGAAGTGTCATCATGGTGCCACTTGGGAGTTGTTTGGCTGCCCTGTTGTCCTGGATCCCCCAGCCAAACTACAGCTCCCATGTTTCAGGATAATTCTGCATCTTCCTGAATTGCTCTCACGGAGTCTTGATGTTGTATTAGGAGACATATGGCTCAGCCAAAGAGATCCTCTGGCAGAGAGGAGTGGGTGCCTAAGAAACCTCAAATTCATATTTTCTAACATATGCTGAGACATCTCTCTTAAACTGTTCTGATGTTTTGGATGATACAATTTGGAGTTTTGACTGAAAAGTCAAAGTTTTGAGGGGAATAGGGTGCTTGATTGGAGAGGAAAAGCCAGTGCTTCCTGCAGAAAGTAGATACTTGTTATAGGAAACTTCTTGAGCTGAAAGTTGAGTTTTCTGTTTAAAATGAGTGACTAAAAATACTCTTCTGGGGCTTTTTTTATCAATGATGTAGAAATTATTTGATGATCCTGAGAAGAGGCTCTTAAGATGACCTCATCTCATGGACAATGTCAAGAAATGGAGAACCTAGGTTTTATTTGCTTCGTGAATCCTTATTTGCTCCTTCATAAAACAGTACAAAGCATTTTTACTTGCATTTCTCATAAATGACAGTGCAAAGCACGGGCAACAGCAGGTGAATGAATTATCTGGTATTTAGTAGTTACTGTTGTTACAACTAGAAGAAATAGAAATCTGATGGGCATCCGTTGATGTGGAACTGGAAGGGAGGGTGGCTTGTCTGTGGCAATGCTGTTAACTTGCCTTTTCAAGAGATCATGTGAACATCTTGTCTGATTTGATTATGACATTCACAGCGTTAGCTGGGGTGAAGCAGATCTCATTCTGTCTCTCTTAACTGGTTTGTGACCAAGTGTGACTTAATGAAATGTGTCCACAGAGAGAAAAAAAATCACCTTAAAACAGAGGGAGCCGAGCAAGGATAGAGACACAGTTAGATGCACCAAATAAGAAGAGCACAGACTGCATCGTTTATCTTGGGAAGCAAGGATTGTCCATTGTGACAAAATTAGTCAGATGTAGCAAATGAAACACTGAAGGCTCATTATGCTAATTAGTATCAGTGCTCATCTTTAGGGAGTCAAGAAGAAGCTGGCAGAGTGATACTTCAGGCCAGCATTTGTCTGAGAGGAAGCATCATGGATTCATTAGTCAGTGCCAGAGGGAAGAGTCCTGCAGCAGCCACCGTCCGAAATGAGATGGGGCCTTTCAATGGCATCCTTAAACTGGTTGGCATCCAGATAGCATAGGTGTCATTCAGGAGAGAAGTTTGGCATTGTGTGTGTGTGATAAGGTGCAAAAAAAAACAAAAAGAGAAGAAAATAGTAAAAAAAATTCCTCTTAAAGGCCTGGGTGTAAAATAAAGTAAGGAAGGGTTCACAGTGCAATTGAAAAATAACCATTGCTTGGTACTTTATGGAGATCTCTTAGGAGGATTTGACCTTATGCCCTTAGTTTTCATTATCTAGTTAAACAGTGCATGCCTGCCTTGGTACTAACTGTGGCCTTTACTCATGATGAAAGCAGGTGTGATAGTAAGATGTAGTGCAAATGAGGCTTGAGGACAATTAGCATGGCAGTAGGTCATAGGTAAGTGGGGAGAGGAGTGTAAATATAATTTAGAAATGAAGTGCACACTTGAAAAAAAAAAGAGATATGGAACAGGCATTGTGGGTCTTGAAGTCCCAGATCCTTTGGTTATGTTGAAAAGGCAAAACTGCTTTTGAGCCTGCTTCTACATAGGCATTTTAGCATTCATGTTGCTTGCAGTCAGAAGGCAAGAGTGAATAATCAGAAATGAATTGTTAGCTGCAGTAATGCTGATGGGAACTGTTTCATTCATCAATGTCTGTGTGTATGCCTTGGAGCTATTCACCTGCATTTCACTGTAAACAAGGGAAAATCTAATAACTTCACACCCTGAACAAAGGAAGAACATCACCTTCTTCCCTCCTTCCAGTAATCAGGTGAAGAGATCACTTCACTGGAGGGAAACCCTGGGGCTTGCCAAGATGAGAGAGTGAGAGGTCCCAGAGGGAGTTTTACGTGGCCCACTTTCATGGTGGGAAAGATACTTCACCATGAAATTAATGATGCCATCCAGAGCACAGTAGGAAAAATACTCTGCTATCTAATCCCCTGCCTTTGATTCCAGCTGTAGAGTGCTGTTGTGCAAATCTATATATATGTCTGCTTTAAAAAAAAAAATAGGTGAAATGAAGAGCTCTACAAAGAGATCTTCCTCCCCTTCCTTCTTCACTGACCTTGCTGTCTGCAGAGTTGTTTCTCTTGGGGCTTGCAATTGCACAGGTCTCCCCCCATCTTAAATATGTTATCCCAGGGGTGCTACCACCATCACTGATGGATTCAGCCTTGGCCAGCATTGAGTCCATCTTGGAGCTGGCTGGCACTCTGTCAGACATGGGGAATCTTCTAGCAGCTTCTCACAGAAGCTACCCCTCTAGCCCTCATGCTACCAAAAGCTTGCCATGCAAACCCAGTACAATCACATAATCATACTACATACAATTCATTGGATTGCTCTCAGTGCAAAGCCTCCAATATTTACATTGGTTTGTTGATGTTCTCTTTCTGGAATGGCCATTGACATCACAGGGCAAAACCACAATGCAACGTCTGGGTGGTACTGGATGAGCATCTCTGTGAAATGGACACATGATGAATATAGTCATTAGGTTTTCAGCACACGGGCTTGAACAAAGTCAGGGTCAAAGACAGAAAACAATGTTTATATTTCTGACACCTCCCTTTAAATTATGGGGGAGGGCTTTGCTGCTGCTGCTTCCTCACATGGTGGAGTCTTGCTCTCCAAAAAGATTTAAAATCAAGAGAAATTAAGGATTTCCCCTGTCTCCTTGTTTTTCTCCAGGTTGTTCCAAGCTTTCTGAATAGCAAAACCAAAACATCTTAATGCAAATATTCCTGCTTCCATCCTAGGCAGTAGTTATTTATAAAGTCCAGCATGCTGTGTCTGGTTGGGGCTATTCCATGCTGTACAATGGCATCCTGATGTTTACTTGTGCCTACAGCTTTTTATATAGATGTTCTTATCCTATGTTAGTACTGCTATCTGCCTTTAAGATGCTGCTCTCTCCATATCAAACATAATGCATCCCTTTAGATTTTATAGTTCTATGCACCCCAGGTGCTGTTATTATCAGTCCTGACATCATTCATTCAATATGATGGGCCCTGTCTTTCCATTTATCTATAATGGATAGGATGGATCTATAATGGACAGGAGACTGAATCATTTTATCTTCCCAGCACAGCAACACCTTTTCTTTAAAAAGTGACTCTTCTCTCTCTCCATTTCTTGTTTTTTTCCTTGTCTAATATCTTGTGCATTATATTTATCCCCCAGTCTCTTTACTCTGATTCTCCTGTTCCCTTTTGTTTTGTTTTTCCTGTGTATCTACCTTTTTCTCTCTCTTCCCCTACCCCTCCCATTTTTGTACCTGTGCAGGCTGCTGATTCAGGCTTATAGAGTCAAGAAAAAGGTTCCATTGATCTTATCATGCCTTCAGTTAGGACCAGGTAGCATCTCTTCATCCACACACATTACTTGAGCAGAATTTAGCGTTGTTTAGTGTGGTGTCTGTAGTTAATTTGCCCTCAAAGTCAGGCAGGCTTAAGAGTAAGGCAACAAAGAAAACATATCTTTAGTAAAGCGTAATGTCAGGCTTTGAGGGACAAGATTAAAAGCAAGGTCCTAAAAGTGCAAACAGATTTAAAATACAATTCTGTCTTAAACCGAACAAATCTGTTCTGTAGCTACTTAACCTCTGTATCATTAAGTCCTGGTGAGGTGTCCCTGCCTTCAGAGCAAGTCTTAATGCTTCAGTTAGAAGTTCAGTTAACTCCTATGGACTGCAGGACTAGATGACCTTTAAGGGTCCCTTCCAAACCATTCCATGATTCTATGGCACTAGAAGGGAAATCTCAACCTGATCTTTGTCTGTGGTAAATCAACTTCAGATGCCAGGGATTCAGTTTCTGTAGGATAGTTCTACATGACTTGCCAGCATTTATGCATTTTTAGAATGAGAAGCACATAGAAATAGGAGTATTCCTGTTGGCATATAATGATGATATTTGAAGATAGTGTTCACCAACAGGATGAATTTACTCTGCTTGGGACCAGTCTTTTCTCCAGAGACTCAATGGCTTGAATACCTTGAGTGAGTGAGTTTGGGTTGGTTTTTTTTCTATCTCGCTGGACTATGTGGCACTATTGGAGGACAGCTGAAGGACAGACTGAGCAAGTGTGTTTCTTCACTTGGGCAACAGTAAGTACTAGACACCTTTCCCTGCATCGCTGTGACAGTGTTTTCTGGCTATGTCTATTTAGAAAAGCTTAGTTAGTAAGGATCAGAGTGTCTCTCCTTCCACAAGCTCCATGGCTTCTCTTGAGTCATTCTACAGATTCCTACAGAAATACTACTAGGGTCTGCTTGGAGATGGTCAAATGTGTTTGTTTCATCTCCTTTTGCTGTGCTTCACTTGATGCACTGCCCCAGAGATAGCCAACAGCTATCCCATAGACTGATACACATCAAACTGTGTCCTGGCTCTATGAAGGTAGAAGAGGAGGGAGGGCTATGACAAAAGCATTAGGCTTGTGAACAAGAGAAACGCAGTTTAGTTGTTCTGAATATATCTGAGTTGATGATATATAACAAATAGCAGAATTATAGGTAATCTGTGTAGAGATGGAGATGGGGTTTTCTTTACTTACTCTTTTTGGCAAATGTTTTCATAATTTCCTTTGAGCTGCTACTAGTCCTATCCAAGGTGGAAGGTAGTCTTGCTAATGCTGCAAAGAAGAAAAAACATAAAATATTTAAAGCAAATATAATAGCTTGGAACTGGGTTATAAGAAATGCCTTTGATTTGAGCAGTGAATTTCATTAAATCTTGCCAAACATTCAAAGTCAGTATCAGCTTCCCAGTCCCTTTATTTGCTATCAGCACTTGAAATCAGCTTAATATTTTACTTTCACCCTTGGTTGCAGAGCATAACGGACAAAACCATTGTCTGCGAATGTCATTGCTATTAGGAAAGAGGGAGAAGAAAGGAAGGAATAAAAGGGAACAAGGTTGGCAGGGAGCTGGTATCTACAAAAGTAAACAGACTTTAACAGTATGATGGGAGGAGGGAGCAGGATGGGAAAAATCAGCCTCTCATAATTTAATTAAAGTTCTTCATCTCCTTAAGAGCTGTGGATACAGGCTGCCAGGCTGAGGGCTAATATTTAAAGGTCGTTTAGATGAGCAGAGATGTTAATCCTTGAAGGGACAAAGCTGAACTTTGTCTCACAGCTCTTGCCTCCATGCAGAGATGTTACCTTCCTTCCCTGCAGTACATAAGAGCTTTTGAATTATTGTTTTAGAGTAGAATTACACTTACTAAACTAATACTAAGCAACCAGCAACACCTGTGAACTGCAGGGGGGGGATTGGCTTGTCATAGGGTCACCTCTAAGAAAAGTCACAGTTTGTATCAGAGCAACAGGGTTGGTAAATTGTATTATGGACAGAGTGAGGGTGCTGTGAGCTGCAGAGATGTTGGCATGCTGTGCGGAAACTGCTCATGTGCGAGCAAGGCATTGCAGTCCATGGGCCACAGCAGAACCAGATTCTGCAGTAGGAAACACTGATGCCTGGCCACATTGTCTGCTTGGCTTTAATGTGTGTTAATAGACTTTATTAGGAGCTTTTCTTACATGCTTTTCTAACAGATCGTGGTATTTCTTTATATGTTCTGAGAGAATAAGGAAACTTTTTGTAGAGGCCTTTAGACTAAGAAATAGTGAAATAAAAACTGAGCTTAGGGTTGGTGTGATATTAATCTTTATATTTGCTCAATCCTTGGATCTTATTTTTTTACTAGTCACATTGGGGAAAGATGAGTTTCTGAATGTAATCCAATGACTCTTTATGTGGAGTTGTACCTATTGAAGGGAAGTGGTGTAAGCACACAAGTTCTTGGCAGAAATACAGCTGCTAATCTCAGTTGAGCAGCTGTTGTCCCGAAGATCAGGAGAGGTGAGCCTAAAGGTAACTTCATCTGAAGAGCCTTTAAGAAACAATAACAGAAGTTGTCATGTTTTCATGTAGAATTTTTGGCAGAAGCATCACAGCAGGATTTGCTGATTTCCCATGTGTTCACTATTGCTAATGTTTTCTGATTTGTCGAATGAGTAACATGGGAACTATGGATTATGAGGAAAGAAGGGAATTCAGATAACACTGAAACTAGAGTAACTTGGAATGGATCTTGTGATATTGCCAGAAACCCCAAGATGGCATTAGAGACCTTGTTTTTCTACATTAAAAATGTATGAAATATTCTTAGTGACTCTTATTATTTCTTTGTCTTCCGTTCATAACTGGTTCTCTATTGTTTATACTTTGGTTTTTTTTTCAAGCCTTCCCACTTTACAACCTTTTGTCTTCAAACATCATGTGGAAGGCATTGAAAATGCCAAAGATGCTACACGCAATGCATGTACTGCTCCATGCGGTCAAGTATCCTGCATAGTCTTCCACTGATCCCTGAGTTAGTAACACAACGTGTTCAGGCCACCTAAGGGGAAGCGTTTTCTCAGGGTGAATCTGGGATCCTTATTTAGCTTTTTATTCAGCCTTTGCAGTGAAGCTAGGTAATTGTTCTACATAATGATGTAGCATGCATCAAGATCTTGATGTGCTTTAGATAGCGGCATTTCTTGTGAGTGGAGAAGCTTAAATGAGATATCCAGCTCATCTCATTTAAGTGCATTCATATTTCAGACTAGTCGAAGAGATTCAAGTGCTTGTCTTCAATTAAAATGAGTAGGAGTTGGATGTGCTTGTTTGCTGTGGAGGTTTTGAGAAGCCTGTGCTCTATGTAAGCTGGGTGAATTTCATAGCACAGAATTTAGAACTTTTTTTTGTAATTAGTCTTTTCATTTGTACATACATATGTAAAGCACATACATATGTAAAGGGAACACTGCATTTATTTTCAGGACTACAGCTATGTGAACCTTGGAAGGAAAGGAAATTATAAAATTAGTATACTATAAGCATCTTTGATCTATAATATGGACCGTTGGTTTATTCCAGCCCAGTGTTCAAAACTTTTATATCTGTGTTGTGTGACATTCCCTGTGCTTGTGCCAGGGCTTACCAGAATAAGAAACTTTTTGGAATCAGCTGTTGTTTTACTAGCTTGTGATGTTTTGCTTTCTGATTTCAGCCACCGTTGTTCATTGAGTGGGGATGATCTGAACAGACAGTGGCTGATACCCAATTCCCAGCTCCATCCAACTATTTACCACGCCAAAGGTCTTCTCTATTACCTGCGCAGCATTGGCCGAGCTCCTCTGGTGAGTCTCTTCCAGGATCTGTTGTGAGTTACTGTATATGGAGTGCTTACTGTAGTTGTGTGAACAGTCTTGTTTTAGAGCTAGAGAGATTAGGAAAGCATCATGTGCTGTTACTCTTTCATCTTACAGAATTGTTTTGAAAGTCTTGGATATTTATTACTTAGTGAATCTTCTAATCAACTCCAAATTTCAGAATCTCTGCACGCCAGGAATATAAATGCAAAAATGAATTCCCCAAAGCTCTTTAATATCCTCATAGTATTCCAACTAAGCTAAGTATTATGAGTAGGTTATTGCTGTCTTCATGGCAGTCAATGATAGGAGAAATTCCATGAAGATTTAGTCTGAATGGACTGTGCAAAAGCCCATGTTGGAACACACACAATCACAAAAACACAGGATGCAGCCCTCGAAATGCCTGAACTTCCGTGTTGCTCTGGTAATGGTAAGAAAATGGCTGGTTTTGGGAGGTACCAGAAATTAATGAGACACTATGGGCCATGTCTCAAAGCTGCAAGTGGAATAGGGCTGAGATCTGTCCCATCTGCTCAATCTTGTTGCCCAGAAGAATGAAAAGGTAGTTCTGAGACCTCAGGAGAAAAACCACAGGAAGATTCACATGTTAATGAACAGATGTGGATGCACAGACTGGTAGGTTGGCTGATAACTGCAGTCAGGCAGGAAATGTCCAACGGCACCAATTTCCTCTGGGTTTGATGAGAAAAGCCTCAGACAAGGTGAAGATGTCTGTGAGCTTCTTTAAGTGAATTCTTGCAGGAATGTGGGTTTTGGCTAGGGCAACATCCCTGAAATTCAACTCTGCAGGCTGAGGAATATTGTGGAAACTCAATTCACAGTTGTGAATATACTCAGCAACCTTTTCCTTCTTTTCAAAGCAGTGTACAATCAGTCTTGTTTTACCCTGCTATTTGCTATTTAGCCTTTTTTAGTACACAACCATCCTTGTCATGTCCAGGTGGATAAAGATGAACACTCAGTGCGAGTTTTCGTCATTGCTGGGTGAAGGGAGACTATTGATCCTCTCATCTCCCTCACTCACAGGCTGCATGTCAGACTTGGTAAACTGATTTTTCTTTGCCTTTGAAGAGTACATTGATTTTAGTTTATACATGCTCAAAAATGCCTTTTCCCTCCTTCAGAAGAGAGCTAGGTTTCTTTTTTTTTTTTTTTTTTACCACCAAGATCCCATGGAGCCAAGTTCACTGATAGCCAAATGATTTCTGTGAAGTGATTTAGTTTCATTTATCCTGGGGATGCGCAAGCAGTTTCTTCAAAGCAAAGAAAAGCTGCTTGAAGGAGAAAAGGGAAAGAACTTTAAAGTTAACAGCCTTTCAAACCAAGGCATTTTAATAGGTAAGTTCTATGGACAACAACCAGGAAAATACTGGGGGTTTTTGGCTCTGGGAACCCTGGTAAAACAAGGGACTGGATGCACTGTGGCATTTCAGCCCTCTGTGGCATGGGATCTCCTTTTGACTGAGAGCAGCAAAGTGGTGGGAGTGTTGGAGACCTTTTGTCTGGGAGCAGCTAGGTCTGATGGGGAAAGGAAAGTGGCTCTTTCCTTCAGCACTTGTGGTAAGAAGTTTCTATGATTTAGAAGTTATAGTTGACATTACAGTGTCAATATGTAACAGAGAACCTGCAGGTTGTACAGAGAGGGTGAGCTGCAGTGAAGAGCAGGATGCTCTTGGAGGAGACAGAGAGAACTTCGTAGGGACCAGGAAGCACTGAGTAGAGTTTGCTGCTTCAAAGGCATTATATCAAATTTGGAAGCAAGAATCTGCCTGCAAGGATGTAACTCGTTGTGAGGGGAAAAACCCTAGGCATATCTACCTCAAAAACTCTGAGATTCAAATTCCTGTCACAATGCTATTAAGGAAAAAAATGAGACAAAAAAAAAAGAAATAAAAAATGTTTTGTTTTCCAATGGATCTTCTTGCTTCCCATTTCTATTTTGCTTTTCCTTTGTTTTAAAAGGTGCCTGGTTCTGTGACTCATGAGGGGTGTTGTTTTTGAGTTACAAAGCAGTCCTTACCTTTAGGATGTTCAGTGCTGGCAAATAACTTTAAATAAGTAGTAATTTGTATGCCTATCCTGAGTCATATCCCAGGAAGTGCAAGCCTTGGGAGTTTGACTGATTTGTGTGTATTGGTGCCCCAGGCATATGGAAGGACAGGCTGGAGAAAAAAGGATTGACAGATCCCAGGTTTGCTTAGTGTTTGCAGACATGTATGTTTCCATACATATTCCAGGAAGAATTCTGTATTGGGTACTCAAACTGCAGAATATAACTTAGCCTTGTCTGAATGATGAGACGTAAGCTACCCTGTAGTGTGATAATGAGGCAGAAGAATGTATTATAAAAAATAATTGAGTATAAAAATTGGGAGAGACTGCAGTATCCGGCAGACTTAATTGAAATGTAGCTCTATGCAACTTGCAAATATAATGGAAGTATTTCCAGTAGCACTGGTGTTTCTACTGTGGAAGCTGGTGGCAATCAGTGAAAGATCCCATGGCCTGAAACAGCAGCCATATTACAGAACCTGGCTTTGTTAGACAAGGATTGATAATCCTTTACCAAAAAAGAAGTCTCATTTCAGACCTGTCACCATGGGCTCATCTACATATTTCTTGAGGTGCAGAATTATAGACCTGCTACTGATCAGCCAGCCCTGCTATCTGACTATCTGATCATCCCTGTGTGGTTTCTGATACGTAAAATAATAGTTTAGGCAGATAATATATTGTGGGTTTTGTGTGTTGGTGATTCTGTAAATTGGCAGGTAATTGATACCAAATTGAGCTGGTTTCTCCGCCTTGAAATAAGACGAAAGCTATAAAATACTCTTTGATATTCATAGAAATAAATTCTAGGTGGTAGCTGTGGTTAACCTAAGCTATGACTGTGCATTGCTGATAGCTTAGATCAAACACTAGCTGGAAAAATGTCTGTCATTAAGAGGACCAATAGGTGCAGCTCTTTGGAAGGAAACATTGCAGGGTAATTGCACATGGTTCAGAGTTACTCCAAGTGTGGGGGCTGCATAACCCCTGCAGAATATGCACACAGCCCAAGGGGGCTGCATCTCTGGGGTCTGTGCAGTGCTGGCCTTTTTCCTTTGGAAATGAGGGTGGTTGTAGATTTGCACCAATGAGCAGCTCTCAGACTGCCCTGTTGGTTCTCTCCTTTCTGCCGTTGCTGGGTGGCAAGGTTATGAGTAAAGCAGGAGTAGTTGTTGCTGGGTAGGTCCCTGCTCACATGCTTTGGGTGTGGAGAATGTGTGCTGCAGGGGTGGGGATGTGCAGACCCAGAGCCCTGCAAAGAGCTAGAGGTGAGTGGTGGTGCAAGAGGGAAACCAGGTCAGAAACCAAAAGAAGGAACAGTATATAAGCTGTAAAATACCTTTAATTGTCCACCAGTGAGATGGTTCTTTATGCATATGTGCCTTAGCCTTTCCAGTATGTTAACCTCCTGTTTGTCAGAGGAGCTGAAAAAATGTACATGCTCAATTCCTAGATAATTGAACTCCCTGACTTGCTACAGCTAAACTTAGTTACTGTATGGCTGGTAAATAAACATGCTAGGATAAATCTTGACCTAACAGTTGGTGGAAGAAGCTCATCTACTCCATCTGTTTCTCCCCTCTTGTATATGTATTTATGTAAGAATATATTTTTTTACCCTGTATTTCTCCCCCATCTCTCTTCGTATTGATCCATAATTCTTCCCTGCCTTCCTATACCCATTCTTTTGTCTCTGACATAAGCACTGGAAAAAACTGTTTCAATGAAATCTTGAAGCTTCTCTCTACTCAGTGGTGAATAGTGGTTCAAAATGAACCGATCCTTTCTCTTTAGAAATTCTTGTCTTTTCATTGGCAGATTTCTGAATATAATAGATAAAGACATGGAGAATATATGTAACAGTGGTGTGTATATCGACTTCATATCTCAGAGGACACTGAGATTGATATTCTTTAAGACTTGGGTCAATATTTACCTCTTGGGTCATTAAATCGTGATTTTCATTTCTATAGGAGTCAATATCTGCCTATAAAGGCAATCAAAGCTTCCGCTAGAGCTGAGTGTGCCTTGTGCCTAGTTTATATGACAGCTGACATGAGAGATGGATTAGACAGACAGATAGATTAGTGTGTAATGAGATTATTTGCCATGAAGATAGGTCGTGTTCTGTGCTTGGCTTCCAGGAATTCATGCAAAGATCTGACAGCCTTGTGCAATACAATTGCGCAGTTATATTTTCCTGAAAATTATGTAGCACAGGTTTTGAATTTAAAGAGGATAAAGTGATGATTAATTGCTTGGGAAAGCACAGATTTCAAATCTCGTGAGAATAAAGCAGGAGTTGAGGAGTTTAGAGGTAGAAAGAGCCTGACAAATTGCTCTGTTATTCATAGTAACTTATGATACAACCCTTAGGTTCCCGAGTTGCCATGGATTCTTGCACAGGTGTCATGTTTATTTCTGCCGCAGACAGAAATGCACTAGGCTTGACTCTGGATCCTTGAGATCATGTCAGATTGAATAAATAAAGCAAGGTACAACTGACTAACAAAGTTTGACACAGGTTATAGGCATGGCCCAAGGTCTAAGCTACTCTGAAGAGTCTCAAAAAAACCCATTAAACACCCCCCCAATAGTCTGTAGTGCTTATTATGAAGAACTAGGAAAGTTTTTCAGTGTTCAAGATTTTGCCTTTCATTTCTTTTCCTAGGTATTCTGTGACTACCATGGACACTCCCAGAAAAAGAACGTGTTTCTTTATGGCTGCAGCATCAAGGAGACCTTGTGGCAAGCAGGCTGCATGGTTGACACAGAAGTTATCACAGAAGATGTTGGCTACAGGGTAGGTCCACTTTGTTTCTTCCTGCAATTACTGGCGTCTGTGTGGAGCTATGCAGCTAGTTAAGATAAGACCACCTCACAAATTTTGGAGATAGGTGCCAGCTTCCCTTACTCCAGAGGAGCAACAGTCCAGGAAGTTTCAGATCATGTGTAATACCCTCATGCACTAGATACTGGGAAGAATATTGTCAGTAGATGGGTGCCTGTATATTTCATTTTAGTAAGATGCTGTGTTACAATCTTTGGCTACAGAATAACGGAACAACCATTTTTGTGTGTTATATTCATGATTTCTAACAATTGTGTCTTGCATTCATAATTTCTAAATATACATCCACTTCTCTCACCCCACTGTGATCAGAGTTATATAATGGTAACTGAGAAGATGACAATGTGCCACTGTCCTACTCGATTGAATTGCTTCATCACAAAATGCTTCTAGTCCCACTGAAAACAGCAGAGCATTCAACGGGTGTCAGACAGATCTATCATAGGGGAGTTATCTCCACAGCAGGTGCTTCGTGTCATAGCTGGGGAAATCCTTCTGGAATTAGAAAGAACAAATATGTAAATCTGTTTTATTTCTTTCTCATGTAAATGTTTCATTCATTGAACCATCCTCTGTTCTTCCTGCCTGTCTTTTTATTTTGTGTCTGTTTAGATGATATTTTCCTCTTAAATAACAAGTTTCTGTGGAAGAAAAGGAACTTACACGCTCTAATTATAGTCTTAAAATATGTTAATTTCACAAAACATTAATTGTGGCCTTAAACTGATTATAGAGGTATAGCTTGGTTCACTCCAATCTGAAAGAGGTTGAAAAGTCTTTTTCAGCTTATGTTTCTCTATAATTTTCATTACTTCAGTACAAATACTAATTATCCTCTCATAAGGATGCCACATCTTCTGTGTTCATCTTATGGCATTGTACACAGCATACTGAAACTTTGTTTGAAGAAAGTGCTCCAGCATTGGTCGTGAGGGGTCCCTGTGGCAAACACTCTATTTCACAGAGAAAGCAGGCAGGGTACTTGGAGTCAGGACATCTTTTGCTGTGTTTGAATTCAGAGGACTTGAAAAGGCTGAGGACCGTTTGCTGTTGCACAAACAGAATTCAAATGTTGCTGTCAGCATCTGGAGCCTGTTTTGAATCTGCAATGAAGAAAGGCTCCAAGGCTGTCTAAGAATACTCTGCGGCGGCCCATAGGAAAGATTTTGTGGTTCAAATCCTTTCTTTTGCAGAAAGATGGGTGCATGCTGCTGTTCCTGCCTATGGGTCACCATCTTCAATCATAGACTGGGGAAACTGGGTGTATGGGAGAACACATCTGCAGTTGCAAACTGCAGCAGATAATCCCCCCTGTGTCAGACCTGCTTCCTTGCACTGTTTGCACAGGTTTCTCTCCTACCACCTGTAGGTAGTTGGGGATTAATATGGTCACCATGACTGATTTTCTTCCCCAGAAGCAGGGACCAAGTACCTCAAGATAATGTTGGTTTTTTTGGAACAGCCTTTGCCTCAGAGGTTATAGACTCAATTATAGCCCTTGGTGATATACCAGAGTAAGAGTCAACATTATCTGCTAATATTTGGTGGCCTTGGGTGACTTGTGCAGTGTTGGCATCACAAAGTCCAGCTTGAAGATTTGTCCTTTTGATAGCCATTCCAGGCTCCTTGGACAGCAATCTGTGCAGGGACATGAGTAAGGAAGTCCAACTCCATTCTCTCCTACTGGGTTTGGAGGTTTATGGACAGGGTCCTGAGTGAGGTGAGCAGCTTCCTTTGCTTTTATACAAACTAAATCCAGCTGTGGGAGAAAGGGAACACAACGACACTGCTTCTTCATCATAAAAGCATCCTTTAAAAGGGTGTGTTTTCACTCTTTCAAAATATACTATTGAAAGATAATTAATGAGAAGAATAAGTAGAGAAGAAAGAACCATTAGTGTGAAGTCCAGTGAACACTGGTAAAATGAAAAGAATATTAAATTTAGATTTGCTAGTGCTCCTAAATGAGTCCTGCATACAGAGACATTACTGTTACCTGTCAGAGTTTTTATTTAATTAAATGTAAAAGATTGATTATGCATATAATTTCTATTGTTTTAAAAAGCTAAACTGGATTAGGGATCTGATTATTGTATTTTATAGTACATATTTACCAAAAAATCTGTGTGTTGGTTCAGATAAGGGCAGAATGAAAACTATCTGAACCTTCACATACAGTTTAACTGGATCTCATTATTGTGCTGAGGTTTATAAATATGTGGGTGACATGGCTCTGCTGCATTTGTTTAATTCCTGTTCAACCTGAGTCCAGGAAACCTGAAAGCACTGCATGAAAGCATGCTGTTCTGTGGTCCCCATGGAGCCCACTGAAAGCAATCCAGGAATGCTGGATGCTTCATCTAAGGCAAGCAGTCAGTTTTAAAGATTCCTGTTTGGTATGCCCACAAGGAAGGGTGCTGTAGATCTTAGTAGAACACTGGAGATCTTAAGAGTGAAGCTCGTGGTGGTCTCACTTTAAAAGGTTTAAAATGGAATCTCTCGCTTTGTTTCAGTTTTCTCCACATCAGTTTTTGCATCTGAAAAATGGACCTTATACATCATTAGATCTATACCTTACAGAACTGGTAAAACCCATTGATAGCTGTAGCCAGAACATGCTGGAAAATGAAATTTACTACTTTGTTATGGAGATGTGTACAGTTAAGCTGTTTGCAGGAGATATTGCAAAATAGTTTAAGCCAAATATTTATCATTACATCCAACAAGTTTTAGGAAAACACATTATTTCACTTTCAATGAAGCTAAATATTTCCTTACAGTGCTATGAAGTAAAGCTCAACAGAACAGAATTACAATTGCTTAAGAATCAGTCAGTGAAACTGATTGTTATCAGAAAGTGAAATTAGCTGGTTGGCTTTCACCACCCAAACCGAATGAAATTCGAGGGCAAATGCCATTAGCAATAAGCAGGAACTCTTTCTCTATGATTCCATTTGGTTCCGATGTTTAAGAAAGCTGTTATCAAAGAAATAACGAACATCCTCATTTTGCTTGCTCTTCTCTAGATGGATCAAAACCACTAGCACTAAAACTTAGAGGCATGCACACGTAGACATGTATATATATGTGTGACTAAGTAAGTCATTGCCTGTGCACTAATGGAAATATTTGATAACTGCAGTGCATTAGGAGTGTTTATAGACTTTGCTGTTGGAAAATATGATTTCTAGAATAAGGAAATAACTCAGGGGTAAGATGTCATTTTTACTGGGGTTTCATGGCTACCTTTATTGTGATTCTCTAAATGAAGTGTATAAAATATATTGTTTGGACTCAGGTTATAAAATTTTGGTTTGTTTCACAATGCAGGCTACTTAAATGTTGAGCTCTATTTGATATAATTGTGTGACCTTCTGTGGAAAGCATATCACCTTTCTCTGCTCTGTGCTGGGTTCAGACAAAACTCCTTCTACAGCTGAATCCCTTGTCAAATTGTGGATGCATGATAGGAGGAGATGTAGTATAGCTGGAGAGGAGAGAAAGGGAATATCAGATACTGAACCATGGCTGTAGCCTTCTTGGCAGCACAGTGGGAAGGTGTAGGTTAATGTCAAAGCAGCTTGAAAACAGAACTCCGTAAGTGACTTCAGCAGCCTCCAACTACTGGGTGTGAAAATGTTTGTGAATAAGATATACCAGGTGTACTGAATATTTCACATTTAGGTTGTTGGGATGAAGTAAATGTTAGAATATAAGGAGTTCACATGGGATGGACATAATGCACTGGTTGGAGCTCTCAGTAATGACGTCTACAGATCAATTTGATTATATACACGTTAAGAAACACAGGTCTCTGTATATATGTGTGATATAAACACATGCACATCTGTTCAGTTCATTTTCTCATCACTGCTGATATTTTCTCATAGACTCTTCCTAAAATCCTGGATAAAGTGGCCCCTGCGTTTGTCATGAACAGCTGCAGCTTCCTGGTGGAGAAGTCCCGGGAGTCGACAGCCCGGGTAGTTGTGTGGAAGGAAATGGGTGTGTTGAGGAGCTACACCATGGAGAGCACATACTGCAGCTGCAGCCATGGACTCTACAAAGTGAGTAAATGTTTCAAAGAACCCTGTGCCACCATCCTAATACATATCTCACAAGCTTGGAATGGTAAGCAGAGGATCTTTTGCTTAGCGTTGACTGCTAAGCATGTAGCCATGCTTCTGAGTTTTTCTCCTCAGTGAAATCTTTCCATGATCCCTCACTCCTTTACCTTCCATGCCAAGGAAGAAGAGTCCTTTCTCTGAAGTTTCATTCAACAGTGAAACATGAAGAAACTCTAGTCTGAAGCTGAAAGCATTGAGCTGAAGGAAGGAGTGTTTTTGAGATGGTACAGGGCACTTAGCCTTATGAGATCATTCACAGTGTTGCAAAAAATGTGTTGGCAGGTCATATGGGCACCTTTGAGCCTAGTTCTAAAGTAGTTAATTCGAGTACTTGTGGCACCAAACTCTCTGATATAGGCTAGCTACCTGAGCATTTACCTGGCTAAATTTAAGAGCCTGCACTGAGAATCCTGCATATGGAGTTGCCAGCTACTGACAGCCAAAAGTAGCTAATCTAAGGCTACTTTGGACAGCTGTCCATGAGCTCAAGGTATGCCTGTGACTGTGATCTAGACTGACCCAAATTCCACATCAAATGAGATTCCAGTCTTGGTAGGAAGGACTGTACTCGTACTGAATGCATCAGAGGCATCCTTCTATGAGGCATCCATCTATGAGACCTCCTGGCACTTTTTAAATACACGAGGTGAACTCTGGTAATTGCATTTGAGTGATCATAATTCTCCATTCATTCAAATGGTGAATTCTTTCTCTTGTTCCTTTCCCAAACCTGTTGCTTTCAGTGAAAGGACTCCGTATTCCTTCTAATTTCTCCCGCTAGGGAGCAATCCTTATCTATACAGCATTAATAAGCAGTTAAGGATCCTAAAAGACCCTTAAGGAAAGAGCCATTATTACAAATAACAATTAATTAATAAGACATTCAAATGATTATCTTTGGAAGCACTATAATAATCCTTTTACCTCTCTGTAGAATGCAGCCAGGAAGTACTCAGCTGCTGTTTTAACCATGCTCTACTCTACACACATCAATTCCAAGGAAAGGCAGAAGGAAAAAGCAGGAGACAGTTTAAAGAAAGAGAATATAATTGCCCTGGGCATTGCATGTAACACTCTCTACTCCTGAGAAGTGCTAATGTTTTTTTAATAGGCACCACAGGTCAAAACAATGGTTTTGAATATTTTTTGACAGTGGGGGGAAAATCTACCTTGGCTGAAGTCAGTGCCAAACCTCCTAGTGATCTCTATAGAGGAAGATTTCACTCGTTTCCTAGATAACCACAATGAGACCTAAAAACAGTGACACATTGGGTTGTATAAATACCTAATGATTTTATGATTTATTCCCCTTCAGCATTTGTGAGATCTTTAACCCAAATTTGCTTCACTTGTGCCATTAGATGCTTGAAATAGTAGGAAGAGAACATTAAATGCCACATTCAGATGTTGCATTTAAGCACTGTGCTATCTGTAGGGTCCCTGCATCATATAGTAGAGGTACCAAAATAAACAGAAAAACCTAATGCAGGTGGTTCAAGATTCTCTTTTTAAAGAAATCTTTTAAAACATGAGAAATTATTTTCTATGTTCTTTCTTGTCCTCTTTTTCACCATGGATCGGGACCACAGGCAGCCACTGAGGACAAGAGCAAGTTGGTTTATGAGGGTTTGTGGCTGGTGACAGAATCCAATGTTCTCATTGCCCATAAGGAAGTCTGTAAGCTGTAAAATGATTCTGAAATTTCCATTCTGAACACCCTGAAAAGCTGAGTCCCAGTTGGATGATAGGGTTATTTTTATGAAGTCACATGTCTTTTTTTTTTAAATTATTTTTTTTTTTAGGATTATCATTAATCTCAAAGATGGAGGATATGCAAATATTCCCATGAGGGATCTTTTCTTCATTTCTTCATTTCTTTGTCATAAGGATAATACAAACACTTTTTCCAGTTTCACTGATTCAGGCAGCTTTAAAATATTTCCACTCTTTTTTTTCCAATTACATTAAGTAGCGAACTTGTTAGTATTAAAATGGAATATAATTTCTTATGTTGACATTTATGCTGGACCTGCATTTAAATACATAAGCTGTCTCTTTCAAATAATTGATATTAATAGGCTATTCCCTCTTCCTTTTATGAGTCTTTAGAGTTGGTTCCTGCTTGCTTGTTTGCTTATTCTTACAAGTGGATTATTTAGGGTATGAACTTGACAGGTTGACCTGAAGATTTTGTTTGATAATACCATTTAATACTCAGCTTCCATCTGTCAAGCCCAAACTACTTCATTAGTCCGTGGAAGCTCTGAAATTATTCCTGTAAACTGGAAATTAATCACGTTTTTCTAGAGGCTTCAACCTGAGTTCTTCACTCTTGGACTCTCAAGTTGATTTGTGTGTAAACAATAGACTGAAACTAATGCTCAGGCAGGAGGTGTCAGCATCCTATATTTGGAGCCTTCTGACATTTGGATTAGTAGAATTGTGTTTAGATGTGGATAGAATCAGTTCTTTAATTGCATAGGATTGATCTCCCCATAGGGATGCTTCCAGAATCCTCTCTGGACATGCATGTCCTTATGTTTTTGATGCCTTTATGCCTTGAAGAACAGTACAAACAGCAGCTAGGATTTAAAACATCTCATTATATGCAGCAAAGGCATATGGGCAAGTCCAGCGACATGCAGTGAATCAGTGGTCAAGCTTCTAATAGAGTGCAGCAGACCTGGATCCTGCTTTTTAGCTTTCTCCCTGCTTGTAAGAGATGAAAGTAATTCATTCAAGTGGGTGCTTTGCTGGCTATGAGCACAGATACAGTGCTTGGAGTTGCACAGAGACAGGGATTGTGCAAAGGACTTAGAGTAAGAAAGTCCAAGAAAGGCTACAGGAGGTTAAAATATTAATTGCACAAGGCTGGTAAGTGTGTCCCCTCTCACCACATGTTGAAGGTAGAACAGAACCTAGTTTTTCTGATAGAGAGTCCAGAAAAGATACTGCGAGATTTTTTTCCAAGGAATGTGTGTGTTCTCTCTTGGGTTGAAATGCAGCCTTAGTTTTTAAAATAGTTTAGTGACTGAAGGATAAGGCAGGAATTTGGTACTATTGATATGTAAATGACAGAGAATAGTGACCCCAGCCTTGTTTAAAAGTCATTTGATTTCAGGTAGGGAAGAGGGCAGAAATGAAAGGAGAAAAGAGACGGTTTATCTCTGTCTAATCTCCCTGTATGATCAATGGAAATGCTATAAGGCAACTACCCTTAATGAAGCGAAACATAAAACTAAAGAAACTATTGATCTTATCTAAGGTATTGTTCAACCTGATGAAGAAGCAAAGAAGGGGAAAAAATATCCAAACTCTTTTTCCTTTTGTCTGGATTGCCCAATTCAGTCTTAAGCGGAGCAACGTCTCCATTTGAAAGTTGCTAAAAACAAAGCAGCCAGTTTCTACCGGGAATTCTCCCTCCCACTTCTGCCAGTTTACAACCCTATGGTCAGACCAGAAAACAATAATAAAATAAAAACACACAGAAAAAAACCCCCAAACTGCTTATTTCTTTGCTCATGTGA
>VYZX01016245.1:10616-29969 GCA_013401335.1 Brachypteracias leptosomus
AGTATGTAGGACAAAAATTAAAAATTCAGTGATATAATTTTTCTTTGATTTTGCATTAGCATGCTATGAGTTGTTGCTGAAGCTGAAGTAATTTGAACCACCACAACAACAAAAATCTGTCCTTATTTATATCAATATAAATCAGATTTAATTCTTTATAAAGATTCCATGGTAATATCTATGTAGATCCATAGGTTCAAACAAATTTATGCCTTTCAGATGCACGTCTAGTAATTTTAAAATTTGATGCTTTTTAAATCACTGGCTGTAGGAACAATAAAATGAGATTTAATGGCAACTTAGCAGCTCATTAAGTGCAGTATCATATTTTCCTTACTGCCACAGGATACATATGAACATTTAAAAATGTGTTTTGAAATATTCTAAGTAGTTTTATTTAATGTGGACACTTTAGAAAAAGAACTGATCAGCATGTGGGCGTTATGGACATTGCATTACTCTCACACATTCTAGTGGCATGAGACTTGAAAGAGGTTTTTTATTAAATTTCTGATTAAATGTCTGAATGCTTGTGGAGAATGAAAAGTAGGACTGCCATAAATAACAGTGGTACAAACTGAATATATATAATTTAAAAAAAAAATTTGGAAATCTCTTCTCAACCAATGCTAATCATAGTAGGCATTTTTGTTCGAGATCCCAAATGCATTTGCTTGGAAAAAGCATTTATAAAAATTGTGAGCAATGAACACCTTGTTTATCATGTTCTGTGTCAAGAATAAACTCTAGCAGAAAAAGGGGCTAATCTGAACATTTCAAGGAAATGCAACATCCCTAGTATTCATTTTGCACTGATAAATGTGGAATGCATCATGTTATAAATACTAAGCTTCAGCTTGCTTTGGGGGCTGATACTAGATAACTATATGCATATGACTATACTGGATCAATCCAGTTTCATTTACTAGAAGATTATCTTGAATAAAAATAGAAAGGGAAATATGGCAGGCCAGTAAGTCCTAGCAGTTAAGAACTGCAAAAGGACAGTGATGTGATTTAACCCCAGCAAGCAGCTCAGCTTCACACAGCCGTTCCCTCACTCCTCCACAGTGGGATGGGGGCGAGAATCAAGAGGGTAAAAGTGGAAAAACTGATGGATTGAGACAAAGACAATTTAGCATGTAAAACAAAAGCCATGCATACAAGCAAAGTAAAACAAGGAATTCATTCACTGCTTCCCACCAGCAGGCAGGTGTTCAGCCATCTCCAGGAAAGCAGGGCTCCATCACACATACCAGTTACTTGGGAAGACAAAACATTATCACTCCAAATGTCCTGCCCTTTCTTTCTTTCCCCAGCTCTTATTGCTGAACATGATGTCATATGGTATGGAATATCTCTTTGGTCAGTTGGGGTCATCAGTCCCAGCTGTGTCCCCTCTCAACCTCTTGTGCATCCCCAGCCTACTCACTGGTGGAGTGGTGTGAGAAACTCCACTGTGTAAGCACTGCTCAGCAATAACTAAAATATTGATATGTTATCAACAATTTTCTTGTCACACATATAAAACATAGCACCATAAGGGTTATACTACGAAGAAAATAAACTCTATCCCAGCCAAAATCCATACAGATAGTGACAGAATTCCTGAATCTGAGGGGTTTGACTCAAAGGTCTTTAATTGCTTAGAGCAATGAACAAAGCTGGTAGCATTTAACAAGCATACTTTCTCAGCGGGAAGGATAATCAGAACAATACAAAATTCTGATACAGTAACTGATGAGAGTATCTGAAAATTTTAAACTTCCTAATCTATCCTTTTAAAAATTATCCAGTTTGCATTGTTTTAAAATATTTTCTCACTTTCAACTTTATTTCTAACATTTAGGATAGAAAATATGACTAAATCAACAATAGGGTTTAGGAACTTTGTCAGCAATTTTTAGTGGGACTTAGAAGTCTAAAAATCAGACTTTAGATCCTAAAAGTAGTTACTTTTTCTTAGTTAATTTTATAGACTCTAAATATTTTTTTTTTAACTAGAATTCCCCTACTTTCTACAGTGTTCCACTTCTTTGAATACCTAAATCCCAATTTTTCTTTTTGTTTGGAATGTGTCCTGTGTTATGTAAGATTTCTGTTAACTTGTCCAATTTGCTGCTTTATACTATGTCTAGTACCTGCTTTGAGAATAAATACACTATATGTGGACCAAGTTACTTGCAAAATGTAGCAGTACTAATCATTTTACATGCAACACAAACTAAATGATAAAAATTATTTTAAATTCAAAGTTAAATCACTACCCTGCAACGCAGGAGAGATCTGAGGTATCCAGATGGTAATTTTCTGCCCTTTAGTTATATTGAAGCTGGCAGATTCTCCTTCTAAAGGCATTCAAAGGACCTTGTTTCCTTCCTGAACATACTTACATTACGCAGATGGTTTTACTAAGTCTGATTTTAGAAATCCCACTTAACTTTGGTACACTAGATCTTATTCCAAATCTCATATTTTAAAGGACAATTCTTAATTCTGAGAGTAAAAGTTATTCTGAAGTCATTGTATATCAAGTTCTTTTGCTGAAGTAGCCTCTCTCATTATGATAATATTAAAAAGGTTGTTTGGTGCAAAAAGTGAATGAGGGAGTCGTTCACACTGAAAATATTTCCCTAGTTTAATAAGCTAAGGACTTGCAACTGTGATGGAAGAACAACAGTTTCTAACTCTATTCCAAAAAATGTTCGATGCACTTAATATTATATTGTCTTGAATATAAGTCTTTAAAAAATATTTAGAAAAAGCTCAACAGCTCCTCTTTTAAATTGCCTTCTTCTAGATGCCCAAGACAAAGTTGCATTTAATAGGATGCATATGAGCTTTATTTAACCATAATTATGCAACCTATTAGTCAGTTGATAAATTGTCACCATCAGCAAATGTCTGGTAAATCCTGCCATGACAGCAAATAAGAGGGTTCTTCTTGCTGCAATTCAAAATTCATACAGAGATGACTGCTTGAACTTATTTGTTTATAACACTGTGTAACATTATGGATGTGCTGATTCATTCGATGGTCTATCGATATGATTTATGAAGTTTGTTAAATGTATGATCATGCCTAATCTGCAGTGTTGTAATTCCAAAAGTCAAATCTCATAAAAACCTCATATATATATATATATATATAAATATAATTTTCCTTTTATTCATGTATGTTTTTCCTGAAATAGTTTAATAAATTGAAAGAAGAATGATAAAATATTTATCCACTCTGGTATGGGTGGTTATATGATCTATATTTCTATGGTAACTGTAAGGGTATGTGGAGGGCAAGAGGTCTGCTTCATTAGGAATATCTGATCAAGGATCTTTTCAAAGAAAAAGGGTTTTAGAAGTAAATGAGGAAGCAAGAACAGAGAGGTACAAACCTTATAGACAAGTGAGACAGGTGCAAAGCCATTAAATGAAGGGTCACTCCCAGGCACAGCTATAGAGAAAAACAATCTGGGCTTTCTAAGCAATAAGAAGAGGGGAAATAAGAGAACCATGAAGATATACCCTATTTGAAAGTGACCTTTGGTACTATGCAAAATTTACTAAATAGTGTTTAGAGGAGGGGAGTAAGGAAGAAAAAAAGTGGGGAATATATGGAAAGGGGTATAAAAGGGTCTGTTTATTCAGTGCCAGTGACTGTATTTTGATGCTAGGTCACTGCCTCAGAAAGCCTACATTCCAGCTGCTGGCAGAGGGTGACTGCTTGCATCTTCCCAAAACCTGGTTTGCGTGGGGTATACATGGGGTTTGCATGTGGCTTCATTGACAAGCTTCAGGATAGACCAACAAGGGAGTACCAGGCCCCAGGTCTGGGCAGGGGTATTAGGCAGATGGAGGGTCTGTGCTAGTATTTGGGAGGGATTTGTGTGTGGGGGTGCCTTTGAGATGAGTTTGTGAGTTCTGCATGTATGTGAGCAATCAGCAGGACCATCCAGCAAGTCTGGGACCCATGGGGCAGATGAGCAGTGTTGGGATCTGGGCAAGAGTGGCAGATGGGCAAGAAGGGTTGTGCTGTTGCTTGGAGGATTCACAAAAGTGAATATGCTTGTGAACCTGGAGAGTGTGATGTTTGTACTGCACTAGTGGTCTTCTGCCTCTGCCAGCCCAAGAGGAGGAGGGGACATGTCTGTCTGTGCCTGTGTCTGGTGTGAGTCCTCAGTGTGGGTGCTGCTGGAGGAAAAGCCTTGTCTGTGGCTGTCTGCATGACCAGCCACGTCAGTGTTCTCTGTGCTTGCACGTACATGTGCATGTGGGAAACCAGCAGCTGCCTTTGTCATCCTAGAATGCAGACCCTCAGGTACATGGAGATGGTCTCCACTGGCTGGGCAGGAAGAATCCCCATGCCCTGGAGATACATGAGGTGGTGGCCATTTGTAAGATCCCTTAACAGGAAAAATACACCATGTCAATATTTCTTATATTTATGATCACAGAGTTTCCATTGCCAAAATAGTGAATATTTTATCTCTATTTTAAACTGTAGTACTGGAAGACAGCTTTGATTCTTTTGCAGAAACAGCTTTGGTGTATGTTTTGATTTTGTTCTTACAATTTTCCTATCAATATACTAATCCTTCTCATGGAAATCCAGATACATTTTTATGTTGGCTAATTGTCTAAACCTGAATTAAAATCTCAGTTGTTGCTGTCACTTGGATTGGACTTTCCAAGTAAGCTTTTCATGATACTACTACTACTACTACTACTACTACTACTGCAAACTAACTATTCTAGTTCTCTTTAAGGAAAAATTATTCAGAGTCATTCTGAATTAGGAAACAGAAAGGAACTGCCAACAATTGTAAATCACTAATAAATAGCCAATTTAAATGTTCTCCATCCCTACTCAGGTTCAAGTTAACTGAAGGATGTCTACATTGTACTTCAGTGTGTCAGTGTAATGATCACATAAGTTCAAAACTCTTAAGAGTTCTTTTGATTTCCTTTAATTATGAGACAAATTCTCTCACAATTAAAAAAAAAAAAGACATGCAAAACATAAAACATAAGAATATGTAGTACAAGGACAAATCATTTCTCCATTTGTTTTGTGTCCATTTCAGTAACCTAGTGTGTAGTGACTCTGATAAGACTATGGGGTTAACATTCACTAAAGGGAATGAAAAATCTTGGATGCACTGTGTTCCTAACTGGTGGTGATACATATCTAAGAATAAAAGATAAATTCTTAAATTAATTCCAAGTAGCTTCTTTACAGTTCATGTCTTATTCCACAGATGCCAATGATGTTATCTTGACAGTTCAACAATGGTGTTGAGGTGTTTAATTCCTCTTTGCAAGCAATAGGATATGAAGAATTAAACATCTCAGTACCTCTGTGGATCTTTTTCCAGGATGATAAAGTTCTGTTGTGAAAGGGCATCTTGTGGTCGCCTTAAATTTAAGCACCTGAAAACTAGGTTCAAAGCTTCTCAGAGAGTATTTTCTGAATATGAATTATTCCAACAGAGCTGAAGATAGTATCTCCACTCTTTTCTTACACAGTCATTTACTACTCATTCAAGTTGTAGCAGGCTCAAAGGATTTAAATAAGCATTTCTGACCTCTCAGATGGATGCCTAGGGATGGAGTAAACTATATAACATGGCTAGGGCATCCAATGTGTTAGGAAGAAAATAATTTCCTTTCTCAATACTAAATGAGTCTAAAAAAAATCAACATAGATAGACCTACTAAGACAAAATCACACTCTCTCTAGGGCACTCAAGTAGATAATCAATCCATAGTAACTAAAATATGTTCAAGAACAGATACTGAGACTATTTTGGCATTCGAACAGACCATTACTTGACAAAAGTAACAGACAATTGACTCTAATGGTCTCTATTGAATCTTGTGCTAATATTCTTCCATTATAGGGACGTATGTAAGGCAACAACTTTCAAAAACCTCTATCTCCATTTTCAGTTACTGCATTTTCAGTATTTTGCCCTGTAAGTATTCTTTATTTCAAGAACTTGTGTCTGTAATAATGTAATGGGTCTGTCTGAGCTGATTTTCCCCATACAGCCTTCATGCTGCAGTACTGGAAGCCAGAAGGTGTTGATAACACACACCCTTGTTATGATGGGGTGTGTCTGGGGGGGCAAGATTTGGGAGGGGATACAACCCGGACAGCCGACCCGAGCTGACCAATAGGATATTCCATACCATATGACGTCAGCTCAACTATAAAGGGAGGAGGACGGGGGGATTCTGGGAAGACATTTGTCCTCCGAGCAACCAGTACGCGTTCTGGAGCCCTGCTTCCCGGGACAGGCCCGACACCGCCTGCGGATGGGAAGTAGAGAGTAACGGCTTTGTTGCTTTTGCTTCGCGCACGCGACCTTGCTTTCTCTGCTGTTTATTAAACTGCTTCTTATCATAACCCACGGGTTCTTCTTTTCCATCTTACTCTCTTCCCACTTGCCTTGCTGACGAAGGTTTGGGTTGTGGGGTGGGGGAGTGATAGAGGGACTAGGGGTGGGCACCGGACACCCAGCCAGGGTAAACCCACCACAAATAATTAACCTTTGAATTCTCTTTCTAGGTTTACGGGAATAAAAATCATACATTATCATCTTTAAACAATTTTACAAATAATCATTTCAATGAATAAACATTTCATATAATTTTTTTTTGTTTGTGACCTTAGACATTTTAATCTTCACCAGAAGGGAAGACATGGTAAAAGCTGAGAGAAAATTCATTTCCCCTACTATTAATTTGACAAAATATAGTTTACCCACTGCCCATGTCCTTCACACATAAGATCATTGTGAATGCGTTTAATTATAAATTTATTTTTTAGGTCTTTTTGCTTGTTTATTTGTTTTTACCTCAACTACATTAAGATATATATACTTGATTTTCAATATAAAGACAAGTAAATAATATTAGTCCTCAGTACTCAAATATATTTTAAAATTAACTTTACTCTCTAAGCAGAATAAAGTCACGTTTACAACAACCAACACATTGAATAAATAGGTGAGTTTGACAGGAAAAAACACCTCTCCACTTGGAAATTCAGCCCCTAGATATTTAGTTCTAACAACAACTAGCAAAAGTGTTATAGCTATTGTTGAATGAATCTGTAATAAGGTAACCAGAAACTAACACCTCAGGTAGACAGAAGCAAAACTGTATATAGACCACTGTAGATCAGCATGAGGAGGTTGGATTTCCTGTGGAAACAAATGAGAAGCTGGAATATGTTTTTGGAGATCTCATGTAATAGTCTTTCTGCACATCTATCAGACATTTGTACCAGCTTACTGAAATCCTCTGGTTTCTACATTGAAACCTGCTTCAGCTGTCAGAAGTTTAGCATCCAATAACATAATTTCAGTCTATCATTAAAACTCAGATTGAAACAGGTCATTGGAAGTGGTTGGATTTTCTACCAGTTCTCCTATAATTATTTCTGTAAGAAAATTATTCCTACTTATAGGTAAAGTGCACCAAACATCTGATATGTTTTTTTCTTTTGTTCTCTTTACTGTGAACATTATGGAAAGAAAAAAAAAAAAAGCCATCTAATTAGATACAGATGAGACATGTATTTTCTTCTTTTCACTGCAGGAACATATCTGTGAAATCTTACTGATAGGTCTTTACATATTCGCTCTTTCTAAAGATAGTCACTGCCTAACATTTGTAGATTCAGGTGATTTAAGATTATCTATTTGAAATTTTTATAGCTATTAATAATAGGTGTTGCAGGAATGCCTGGGACTCTTAACAATTAGATAAGATAATAACAAGTTGGCTTCACTGCTCTCAACTTTAGATACTGCAATTGATAGGTAAGCTAATGACTTTAGGCTTCCCTTACCATCAATAGAGACTAATAGAATGTGATTCCTATCTATACTTTATTGTAGTTTACAGTTACATTAACAGTCTTTGAATATATTTCTCTTCATTGAGTATGAAGCTGTACTGGGATAAGTAGTTTAGATATAGATGTTGACATGATAGATATCTACATTTAGTCAGATGAGTATCAGTCATGAAAAAGAAAGCTCTTGTCCCAATGAATTTACTATCTAAATAAGAAAGGAAGAAATGGTGGTTCAGAGAAATTAAATATTTTGCACAAAATCTCATGAGTTCTACTAAAATATTTTAAACAGAAGACTGTATCTATTCTCTTTTCAGCATGCAGTAGTTTTTTAAAGCTCTTCTCTTCAGCACCCTGGAAAGATCCTCATACTACACTGCTATGTTGATGACAGTTTTTCTTTGTTTTCTTTTCTAACTTACTTCCATTGTACTAAAAATGCTGCTTGAGTCACTTCTACATAGAGATCTCATAAAAAATTGAAAGGCTTCAATAATTTTAAATCATTCTACACTGCACATAGAGATTTGAATTTCAGTGCTAATTTTTTTATTAGCACTTTAATTTGGAAGGTACTAGGCTTCTACAAGATTTAAAATTATTGGAGCATTTCAAATTTTTATAAGCTTTCCAGTGAAGATGTGACTATGGTTCTGGGCTTGTAAAGTGTAGCACAATTTAAATTTAATCTAAATTATTTAAGTGCTTCAGACTTCAGGGAGATTTTCAATCTTTCAAACTGGGATTCATGTTCAGAGACTAGAGCAATCTTATAAAGCAAAGCACTTTCATAATTTCAAAGACCTTCGGGCAGCATTCAGAACAGGCCTTTTTTATTGTCAGTTTGTTAATTTAAATTATTTGTTTTCATCTCCACTGTATGAAGAGGAAACAAGTAAAATAAAAGCATAAAGGGAAAACACTTTCCCCTAGAAAGTTTAAGATAACAATGAGTTTTTCCATTTAGATAGATCATGAGATAATGTGAAGAACACTATTTTGAAATAGTTGTTACATGATCTATAGTCTCACCCATGCCCATGAGTATTGAATGTATTCATTATCGTAAAAGGTGAAAGATATGTAATGTGCACTTTCACTCTTGCTGAAGACTTCATTTCACCAAGAGAAGAACCAAAATGTGTTTAATTGTATTATGTTTAGTTTTAGACTAATGTGAACATTCTAGCTTCCTGGTAAAATTAAAAGTGATATATTATTTCTATAGCCATCTTTGACCTACAATTAACAAAATATTATGGCATTGAATACATGGATTTCTGATTCATATAGCCTTGTGAAGCAAAATTTCAAAGACCATTATTGGGTGCCTGGGGAAGAAATCTACTAGCATCACCATTAATTTTGGAACTGGAATTTTTCCACACATCTAGCACATGAACATAACTAATTCTACTGGACTTTTCCATCATTCTGACAGTTATTTTTCTGTTACAGTAACATCATTTGCCATTCAGATTGCTCAAAGTAATCTTATTCCTTTTCCAAGGCACTGTAAAACTTCTAAAGGCATTAAACAACTGTTTTAAAACTAATATTGAAAGGTGTCAACATCACTCATTTAACAGCTTTCAGATTCAGTTTGAGGAACAGTTATATTAAATCTTTGGTACGTATGATTATCAAGATATACCTAGAACTATTGAGAAGTGGTCAACTGAGATAGTGAAATATGCACTAAAAATTCTTGAACGTGATCAAGCATGTGGGAAAGAGCCCTCTTTGATCCCCTGATCTGGTGGATCAAATACAACCAGCTGGTTGCAGACTCAGGTAATATGTATCACCCTAATCTAGAAAGAGCTTTAGAAACACATTTTTTGAGAGACTAGAGGATTGGGAGATTTAAGATTATTCTTTTGAGGTGAAATAATTACATGAAAAAGGTCTGTCATAATGATAATAATGGGTCTGTCCCTTTCATAAAAGAGCAGTAGGTTTCTGTTTGGATATCAGAAGTTTATTATACAATCTCAGGTAAAGCCTATCTACCACTCACCTGGCTCAGATGTATGCAGGACCTGCAGAAAATGACTACACCAAAGAAACTCTTGATCATGCAGAGAGGAAGGTGATAATCAGTAACAAGCAATGGATTTTAAATTCCTCTCCATTAATGATATGAAAGGGAAAAGAAGAAAACAAAATACATTGACTTGTGGAGGAATGTGACTGGGTCTCATCTTTGCAAGCTTGAGAGCATGATTCACTGATTTACTCTAAGTGCTCTGGTGTTCTGTTCTTAGAGTGGCATAAATCATCTGGTGAATACTACTAAATCTCACCTGAAGAATCAAGGCCAAATTCACAACTGATTTAAATTTAGTTTTGTCTAGTAATACCAGTTTATATCATCATCAGTATGTATTGGTATCTCCATTAAATCACTGTTTTGATGGAAATATGTTTAAATGAAGACAAGATGACAAACTGTGACAATTATTCAATACTAATTGCTGTATGAAATATAAAAAGAAAAAAAAAATCTTCCAAAAAAATCCAGATAATAAGGGACAACCCCTGTCCCAGGGTTCCTGCACTGGCTATGCCTAATGGGTCATTAATGTTATCTGGAGCTGAAGTGAATGTTGTAGTTTAACCCCAAGCAGCAACTAACCACCATAAAAGGACTCTCTCATTCACTCTCCAGTGGGGTGGGGGTGGGAGAGTAACAATGGCAAAATTCAAAAAGACAGTTTTAGAAGTAAAACAAAAGCCATGCATGCAAGTGAAGTAAAATGAGGAATTCATTCACTATTTCCCATCTTTGGATACTTGTTCAGCCATCTCCAGGAAAGCAGGGCTTCATTGTACATAATAGTTATCTGGGACGACAAAACACCTTAACGCCAAACATATCCCCTTTCCTTTTCCTTCCCCCAATATGGCATCATATGGTATGGAACATCCATTTGGTCAGTTGGAATCAGCTGTCCAGGCTGATTGCAACTGTCCAACTTCTTGTGCACCCTCAGCCTACTTGCTGGTGGGATGGTGTGAGAGGCAGAAAAGGCCTTGATTCTGCATAAGCACTGCTCAACAATGAAGAAAACATCCCTGTATTATCAGCACTGTTTTAAGCACAAATCCAAATCATAGCCCCATACAACCTAATATGGGAAAAACTAGCTCTATCCCACCCAGAAACAGTACAGTGAATTAAAGGGATTTTATAAGATCAAGAATGTATCTGGGGGAGGAGGGGGCTTATCTGTTCTGTACAATATTGAGAGAAAGAATGAAGGTGTTTGAAATAAAAGGCAGAGAGGATAAGACAGAACTTGAAGATAAAAGTTATCGTAATTTCACAAAAACCAGCTAGAATTTATGTTATATGTTCACCTTAAGAGATGGAATACAGGGTTTTATTCAGGATTCACAGAAAGGAAATGAGAAATAGGAGGTGTGGAAAATTCCTATTCCATCACCCTATCAATCTTATTGCTAAAAGGATGCTGCTTGATGTAATGTTTTTCCTACTAACAAGAACTTCTTTCCATCTTCAATCTTTGGATGTTTCATGTCAGCCAGAGGACAAACTTTACAACTGTCATAGCTGTCCTTTGTGGAAAGGTATCAGAGTAAGGTAGAAGCTCTCTAAATTTACACTTTTATTCATTTTACAGTACAGATAATGGGATTTATATTTCATTCATTCAAAAGTATTTTGGAAGAAAGAGTTCACTCTACTGTCAAACATTTTTCTAGCTTTTCTGTACATCACATCTATAGTAGCTCGTCATAAACTAATTGCATTATATTTCAGAATTATTTTGTCATCATTTTTATTATTTGGGCTTGGCAAACTCCATTCTTTAAAAGAATTGAAAATTTGAAAATCGAAGCTTACTATTTCTCTCTAATTGCTGCTTTCTGAATGTCTATGCCCTAATTGTTACAGGCTTTTCTATGGATGAACTCTGGATATACTATTCTAATTAAACACTTGACATTATTACCCGTGTGGTTCTGCTACACAGATGTATGAGAGGGACACTGAATATGAAGAGGATTTCAGCAGGAAAAGAAACAGTAAGATGCAGTGGATAAGTGAGACTATGGGCTCTGAAAAATGCATAAACTCATGAAGATCAGCTTTGGGAGCTTCTCACTTACTGGCTCCAATGACTTAGCATGAAATGTCCTGGGAAGCTTCTCTCACCCTTACTGTCCTGGGAATCTGACCAGAAATTTGCTCAGCTCCTCAGTTGTTTTGTATTTGAACCTAATTTTCTTTCTTAAAATCCAGTACCCTTGTATCATTATACTTGTTGAACTAATTTCTCTAGATTCAGCTAATTCATTGCAACTGATTCCACACTTCACTACTTTTCTCATATGTTAAATCAATTCCTCTCTATTTGCAAGTAGGTCAAGGATGGATTCTCCTCTAGTTGGTGCATAGTTGGCTGTCTTTGGTTTCTAAGAGATAATCCTTCTATAAACGGTGTCTTGTGATTCTGAGTACCTTGAGATTTGGTCCAGAAAATTTTCATTCCTGCAGGTCTCTAGTCATATGCCATCTGTCATTTCTTCTTTGTTTTTAATTCCTTGCAACTTTACCTAAAAACTGAACCATTACATTAATTAATAAGAATTTGTGTAGTTCACTGATATGTAGGTCTAAAGTTTTTAAATGGCTTAAAGGAACAAGACACCTATTTTTGGTTGGTTTTGGTTTGAGTTTTTTTGTTTGCTTGTTTTGGTTTTGGGTTTTTGTTGTTTGGCTTTTCTTTCTGGGTTTTTTTTACTTTTTCTTTTAGTACATCTACCCAACAATGTTGGGCTCTTTAAAATCCTAATAAGAATTCTGCCTCCAGATAACCTTTCCTATATATAGACACTTCTCTCTATAATATATTGGAATTCCAGTTGTGAGAATACTCAGACATACTTCCAATAAAACACATTATGTTATTGCAATACCATTATTTATTATTATTTCTGTGTCTTCCTGTTGCCTTCTCTGTTTATCAAAGTGTATAGTTCATTACTTATTCTCTTTTTCCTAGAATTGTTTTAACCTTCGACTTTATATAAACACTTAGGCAGATTCAGTGTTTTGTTAGCATTGTTTGTGGTTATCTACCAAATGGAGTTAAAAGACAGCTAATTTTCCCTCTTCTAACTGCTAACAGTAGTTTAACAATTTTCTAAAGAAATGTACCAATTCTGAACTTCGGTTAACTAGTCATATGTCAAAATATGGTAAGTCTCAGCTCAGACTACTGCAACATGCAACATTTGCAGCTGTTAGCATTAATAATACAGAACATTGAGACAATTGTAATATCTATTATAGTCCTCAGTATTACAGAGATGATGACAAGCAAATCTTTGACACAAATATTGTACCAGTCTATAGTTTGTGAATACTAATAAGATATACTTTGACACAGGGCATCATGTCTGAACTGAAAAGCCATTACAGAAATTATAATATAAATAAAATGTGGAGTGAAAGGCTAATAATGAGTGTGCCAGATGTTATACTATGAAAGCATAGAATATTTATGGACTGTTCCAGGCAGGTGCAATGGATGCTCTGGACACATGAAATGTTTGAGAAATACAGCATTGGAATACACTGAATTATACAGTATGGTACAGATGTTTTCCAGGGGATGCTAGTTACTGCATTCTGACTAAGCACCAGAAACAAAATTGGAGATTCAGTGATGTGGAAAAGGGGACTTGATGCAGATTCTGCTACTGGTTAAAACGTATGCAACTTTTTACTGATGACCGAAAAATAAGACTATTTTAATCTGACTGAAAAATCAAGAAAGACAGGAAGAAAACAACTTAAAGAGACAGCTAGGCACTTTCATATACCATCATTCTAGACGTATTAATTGAGTTATGGACTTAATACGCCGGTTTCCTACATGGTAAATAGGTATTAACTCTTTAATCTATGCAAAAGCTATTTATTGTTTCAGTCTATACTTTTTTTTGCTTGTGGTTTATTCCACCCAAGGTCTGTGCTATTTGAGTAGTTATCTGATCACTGATTAACCCTGAGAAGCAGATAGCATATCCCTCTGTGTGTATTACAAACATCAGGCTGTAAAAAGTGATCAGTGCAGTTGTAAGAGGACTGACATTTTATATCGTGATCTAGATGGAAACCATTCATTTCATCAGTAAAAATGATGACTAAAGACTTAGACCTAACTATAGGTACTTCAGGGAGATCATGAAGAAATGCAAAGAGCAAGTAATTTTGATCTTTATCAATGATTCTTTATTTTTCCTCAAATCTTTGAATTCATTATTCTAAACCAAACACTATTGGCTACTTTTAAGTTTTGAGAAGATGAAGAGAGTCTAGAAGGAGGAACATGAACCCCGCCTGGTAAAGTGTGCTGCTTGGCTCCCATATTAGACAGTATATGCTATTATCAAACTCCATTTTTCTTTGGAAGGTGGAGAATAGTACTTCCTCAAGACATAAGATAATGACATCAGCTGATGATCTTTTGATAGGCAAAAGGAACCTGTATGCCCTAGGTGGTTAAATATTAGATTTACATATGACTCAGAGCAGTGTTCCTTACTCGAGCAGTGTAAGCTTGGCTAAATGAGCTTAAATATGTCTAGTTCTAACAGATACAGAAAATCAGTAACAGATTTGGACAGGACCTGGACAGGAGGTTACTTCCTAATCTCAGGTCCACTTATACAAGGCAGGGTGTTCAGGGTTAAGGCAAAGACTGTCAGGGACTTACTCAGGGCACTAACAGGCCTTACTGTCCCAAACAAGCCTCACCCGGGACCTCAGCCCAACCCTTCCCAAGGTCCAATACCTCTTTTCAACTCAGACCGAGGTCATCAGCACTCGCTGATCTTGACATTTGTTTGAATGTGACCATGATTTCTGTGACTGCCTTTCTCCCTGGCTGGGGCACTAGGATGGACTCTGCTCTGCCAGACCCCAGGAGAAGCCCCTGATGCTCCCTGACCCTTCCAGGGTTTCTAGCCTGTGCTGGGAGAAGAAACATACCATTTTGTTTGAAGTATAAGTGAATGCAGAACAAAGAAGGCTGGATTTTCTAAACTTGCACACTTTACAGTTCTCCTAGCAGAGACAAGTATTCTGCTCAGTTGCATGAGCAAGACCCTAAGTCTGAGCTAGTTTTTGAGCTTTTCCACCTTTCCACCTGATTTTCCAGGTAAGCACTGGATGGATGACTTTCCCCTATTAACTTACTGCCTGCTTACTTCTCACTATATTCTCTAGTAACTTTTCAGTTAAGATTAGAGAGCTTTTAGTAGCCATATAAGACCTCATGTTGTTTAAGCTGGAGATGTCCAAATAAAATTAGGTCTGAAAGGCAAGTTTACTACTTCAAGTAGCAGTGTCCTATTATTGTGTCACTTAGCTTTTGTTAGAGCAAAGCTGAACATCATAGGCATTTTTACATCTTCAGGACCAGATGAAAGAATATCTTTAATATGCACGCACACTAGGCCATATGCTTCTCATACTGCACATGTATTAAAGGTTTAAATTTTCTTCCAGGCTAGATTAAGGAAAAAAAAAAAAAAAAGAAGCAACACCTATTAAAATCTACAAATCTATATAATACTTTAAAATCTATTTTCTTAGTTTTTTGTGGAAACTTTTGCCTTGTTAAACTTGATTTGGATACTAACTTTAGCCAGTTTCATCTGAGGAATCTATACTGTTGATAAATCAATACCGTTGTGAACTTCAGTTTTCCCTCCCTCAGTGGCTAATTTATTTGAATATTTTAGATGAGTATCTGAAATTCTGATACCAGGGAATCAGTTATGAGTACACTTATATATATTCAGGTGCTGCTTAAAGCCTTGCTGTCACACATAGGACAGTATGAAGCTTCAGACAAGGCATTTGGCTGTTATAAGTCTATATATAGGTGTCAAAAATCCCATTGCAGTTGATGGAAAAAAGGGGTTCTATTGAGTAGTTCACATATTTGTGTTGCTTCTCTAACAATATCCATGGCATCAGCATGGACCTGACAACTGTGACACAAGAACTACAGACTTCTGTAGTACAGAAACTGGAGTGCAGCAGATGGTGTTCAGTGGGGTTAGCTTCATTGTGTAAAATAGCACTAAATGTCTGGGCTTCAGTAGCTGATTCCTGTCCCTAGTTGTTAAAATCAGTGGAGTATAGAAAGTTACTTAGATTAATCAACACTAGATCACCACATGCATCCCACATATATATAGCTTCTTTGTGAAGATCTAAATAGAGGCAAACTCAATCCCACTCCTATTATTATGTTACTTGGTCCTCAAATTGAGTACAGAATGACAAAGATCGTCTGATCTAACCCCTCTGATCAAGCAGAGCCACCTAGAGCTAGTTCCCCAGGACCATATCCAGATGGATTTTGAGTATCTCCAAAGAAGGAGACTCCACAAAATACCTGGGCAACCTGTGCCAATGCTTAGTCACCCTCAGTAAAAATGTATTTACTGATGTTCAGATGGAACTTTCCTTGTTTCAGATCATACTCATTGCCTCTTTTTCTGTCACTGGACACCTCTAGAAAGAGCCTGACTCTGTTCTCTTTACATTCTCTCTTCAGATATTTCTGCATATTAATAAGATCCCCACATAACCTTCTTTTCTCCAGGCTGAACAGTCCCAGCTCTCTCAGCCTTTCCTCTTAGGAGAAATGATTCAGTCCCTTAATCATCTTTGTCCATTGCTGGACTCTCCAGTATGCCCATGTTTCTCTTGTGCTGAGAAACCCATAACTGGACACAGCAGTCCAAGTGTGGTCTCACCAAGGCTGAGTAGATGGGAAGGATCATCTTTCTCGTTCTGCTGACAATGCTTTGCCTAATGCAGCCCAGGACTTCATTAACCTTCTTTGCAGCACAGGCTTATGTGTGGTTCTTGTTCAAATTGGTGTCCATCACTGGCCCAGGGTCCTTTTTTGTCAACCGCTTTCCAACTTGATGGACCTCAGCATTTATTGATACCTAGGGTTGTTCCTAACCCTGGTGCAGGACTTTACACAGTTCTTTGTTGAACTTAAAGAGGTTCCTCCTTTCTATCTCCAGCTGGATCTTGTACCACTGAGCACCACCCTCCAAGTCTGTCCATTCAGCCAATTTTCAATCCACCTCACTGTCTGATCATCCAGCCCATACTTCTCAGCTTGTCTATGAGGATCTTATGGGAAATATTGTCAAAAGCATTACTGAAGTCCAGGTAGATAATATCTACTATCCCTGAGGGATACAGTCACAAGTGCTGAGACTGTCCTGGTATATGAGGGGACAGTAGATCTATGTATCTTACATATGTCCAGTTTACTTAAGTATTCTCTGAACTGATCCTTTTCCACCAAATATGCATCTTCTTTCCTCCAGATTGTTACTCTTGTTTCTGGGACCTGGGAATCCTGAAGGCTGGTCTTACTAGTAAAGACTGAAGTGAAAAGGTCATTTAGCTCTTCTTCCTTTTCTAGGTCCTGTGTAACCATGTCCCACGTCTCACTCAACAGTGGGACCACTTACATTCTTACATGACTGTACCACCTCTGTTTTTTTAAAAAACAGATTGAGAAAAGTTTAACATCTTCATTTAAACCATCATAGTAATTTTTAAAATTACAGACATTTTTGAGTGATTAAAACTGTAATTTCTATCAAATAAGCAAGTTTTTAAAATACAAGATTTAGCTTTTCTTCATCCATTAAACTGATTCAGCTAGTAGAGTAACATTATTGGTTTTCCTAAGACAGGAAACCTACCATCTGACCGGTAAGGCTTGCAATTAAGATTTTATTTGATACAAATTGGATGAGTTTCACATTCATTAGAATCATAGAATCATTAAAGTTGGAAAAGACCTCAAAGATCATCAAGTCCAACCATGAACCCAACATTACCATGACCACTAGACCATGTCCTGAAGTGCCACATCTACATGTTTTTTGGACACCTCCAGGGATGGTGACCCTACCACTTCCCTGGGCAGCCTGTTCCAATGCTTGACCACTCTTTCTGAAAAGAAAATTTTCCTAACATACAATCTAAACCTCTCCTGGTGCAACTTTTCCCTCATCCTATCACTAGTTGCTTGGGAGAAGAGACCAACATCCACCTCTCTACCTACAACCTCTTTTCACATAATTGTAGACAGCAATAAGGTCTCCCTTCTGCCTTCTCTTCTCTAGACTAAACAGTATTTCTCTTGAATTGCCAAATCATTTGGCACAAATGCTATAATACATTTTGGTCATCAATAATCTGAGCTAGACTTGAAACAGTGACCTAAAGGTAAAAGTGTATGCTATTTCCAGTCCCCTTGGGTGGATCCCATTTGTCCCCATAGACTTGTGTGTGTCGAAGTGGTGTAGTAGGTCACTGGCCATTTCCTCTTGGATTATTAGGGCTTCATTTTGCTTCCTGTCCCTGTCTTCCAGCTCAGGGGGCTGGGTACTCAGAGGACAATTGATCTTACTATTAAAGACTGAGTCAAAGAGGACAATCAGTGCCTCAGCATCCTTGGTCAGTCTATTTCCCTCTACATCTAATTGAAGATGGCAATTCTTCTTGGTCCTCCTCTTGCTGTTAATGTATTTATAAAAATATTTTTGGTGTGTTTTATGACAATAGCCATATTAAGTTCTAGTTGGGCTTTGGCATTTCTAATTTTCATCCTGTGCAGCCTCACAGAATCTTTGTAGTCTTCCTGTGTTGCTTGTTTCTTCTTCTATAAGCTGTAGACTTTCCTTTTCTTCCTGAGTTCCACCCAAAGCTCAGCCAGGCTGGTCTTCTTCACTGCTGGCTCATCTTACAGTTCACTGGGATGGTCTGCTCCTTCAAGATTTCCCTCTTGAAGAATGTCCAGCCTCCTTGAACTGCACAAGATGTATTTGCATGCATATCTTAATATTAATCTTACTATTATTTTATACTTTTTTTCTATGCATTTCTTACTGAATAAGTGTCAGGTAGAAACTGCAATACAGACTAACAGGGATGAGCCAGGGGCTTCTGAGGAAACTAACAGGGTAGAGGCCATGAAACACCTTAGAGAAACAAAGGGGTGTCTCTCTAGGAAGGTGACATGACTAACAGCCCAGATGAAGTGCCTCTACACCAATGCATACAGCATGGGCAACGAACAGGAGGAATTGGAAGCTACTGTGCTACAGGAAGGCTATGACACAGTGGCTATTACTGAAACCTGGTGGGATGAATCCTATGACTGGAGTGTGGCTATCAAAGGCTACAGGCTATTTAGAAGGGACAGGTGTGGAAGAACGGGTGGGAGTGTTGCCCTCTATGTTAAGGAATGGATAAACTGTGAAGAGTTGTTCCTGAAGAATAGCCATGAGAAAGTTGAGAGCCTATGGGTAGGAATTAGGGATCATGACAACAAAGGGAGCCTTGTGGTTGGTGTTTACTACAGGCCACCTGATCAAGGAGAGGCTATTGATGAAGCCTTCAT
>VYZX01016247.1:0-12196 GCA_013401335.1 Brachypteracias leptosomus
AACATTCTGATTCTATGATTTTCACAAAAACTAAGAAACTTTTCCTTCTCATTAAAGGAACATCTGGCTTTTGCACTACAGAAGAGTACCTGTATTTGGCCATAATTTCTCATATGCTTCAAGTTCTAAGTTATTGGACAATAAGAAGCAATGCACGTTTAGCCACCAAAATTAACATTTCTACATCTTTGGATTCCCCTAAGCCAAAAACTCCTGAGAAAAACAATCTTACCTTATGTTTATCTGAAGTGTAATCTTCCCCATAAGATTTCAGGATCTCGAGGAGTTCTGAAACAGCTAAAATTACTTTCTGCACATGCAAAGAATCCAAATCAGCAGAGAGGTCTTCATCCAAAAGCTTAGTTATATGTCCTGTTTTAATCACATCAAATGAGGCTGCATCCTCTTTGAAACAGAAAAAAAATATAGAAAACAAATCAGACATTCTAAAAATGTTACAGCAGCAATCTAGAAATATCCATCCTGCCTATTTAAATATACTTCTTTTAAAATGGCAATTTCCTTGGGTATTGGTACCTCTGCAAGACACAGCTTAAGGAGTTTTTAGGTTTGCTTAATTTAAACTCTCCTCCTCCCCTTAAGTAAATTAACAAACATACCATTTTCCTCTGGAGATTTTTCTTCCTCTTTTCCATCTCCCTGTTTTCTCTCAACCAGACACTGGATGGCATACAGCACAGCGCGGATAACAGATTCCACTTTTGCTGAGAAGTGCTCCACAAACTCTTCCTCTGACCATTGGTTTCCTTTTGAATCACAACACAGGCAGTTTTACACAGAAACACATTAAATTACAGGTTACTATGTTTCGGCTACACAAGGAGCATGGTAAGCACTATGCAATTTTTACCACGTCGTTCTACTAAAATCTCCCTGCTAATCCTGATCTATAACTATAGTGTAAGATCTGTCATCAACAGTGACTAAGGGGAAAAAAACCCAAAACCATCACTGCACAACTGGACTAGATTTTTCAAATTTGGATTTCATCAAGTGTTTCTGGATACCTGAATGAATGTGGAGCCATCTTCTGCAATAACCAACCTAAAAACTTTTTGTATCTTCACCTAAATTACAAAACAGGCAGAGAAGAATTGTCCTTACCGCTGCAATTTGACATGGAAGCAAAAAGCTGTGTTCTCCAGGCTATGAATCCTGTTGATGTATTATTAACTTCTTCTTGTATATACTTCAGGCTCTTGATTAGGGCCATCTGATTGGCAGCTTGCCTGCCTTCCTCATCAGGAAGAAAGAGGGACTCTATGCCTTGTAACTGAGCTGAGACTTCCAGCAAACAGCTCACAGCTGATGTGCAAACTTCAAAATCTCTCCTGCAACAAGACATACCATAATGCTGAAAGAAGAACAAACACTTCCATTTAAGATTAGACTGTTTACTGGGACAGGGATGAGGGGAAGGCAGCTGATCTCCTCCTTTAATTTAGTAAGTAAGTCTGACAACAAATGGTGTTGTCCGGTTATTCTCACACCATTTAAAGCAGACAGAAAATGAGAAGCATATATGTTGTTATTATTATTAAATAGGCTACAGAGCTCTTTAAAAAATTTCTTCATTAAACTCGCATTTGAGATTCACCTCATTAACTACCTAAGGAGCTATGGAGACAAGTCTTGGTAAACAAACAAAACTGAGCAGCTGAGATGAACCACTTTTTTTTCTGACTTGTCAGGGGAGCGGGAGAAGACACATACATTTGTTTAAAAGCCCAGGCATTGCATTTTTGCAAGAAAAAACTCACAGAAACAAGCTTCAAGAGCACCTGAACACACTTTTCTAAATGTGCACAGACAGAACTTTTCAAGATGACTTCACACATCTTACATGAACATATGGAGAAATTCAATTTTATGCACATGTAGAACTCACCAGGAATAAAACAAGGTCTCACATGACTGTTGTCTTATTTTGTCCACTTCTGCTTTCACTGCCTTCACATTTTCCAGCATTGTGGTCAGTTGTGTAGCTACCTGCAGCCATAACTGATCCTTATTTCGCATCCTGCACCCAGGAGGCAGTTGCTCAGTTGTTACTGGAGTCAGGTATTTTAGCTCTGAGGGAATTAGGTCAGGTATTCCCATAAAAACATTTTCCATTTCAGGCCCTAAACTCTGAAAAACATTTGTTTTGACATCAGTCCTTTCACTGTCACTGCACTTTGTTAACTCTTCTTTCGGGCAGCATTGCAGAAACCAGGACAGCTCCTCGAGAACCACCACGCACTGCATGGAAAGTTGCTGCAGTTGGTCAGTCCAGTGTTGAACACTGTCTTGAGGAGGAAATGCTACTTGATATTCACTGTCAGCAGCCAACCTAGAATCTATCTCTTGTATAGAACTCAGGAGATTCCTGGTTAAGAGGAAAGAGGGAAAAGTTACAATCACCAAGTTAACGTTATACTTACATTATTTGCTCCAAATCAAACCAACAATTCGAACATAGCCAAAATTAACTCAGGCCAATACCAAATGGGAGATTTAGCCATCTGTAGGTTTAACTTTTAACCACAGTAATTATTTCATAATCTTCACATATGCCTAATTTGTTTTCCCCAGATTATTTTGATTCCAAAATACTGGCAGCAATAACAGGATAAACAATATCTAATCCTTTATTTTGCCTACCTCCCCACTCTCCTTTAAAATCTTTTATATCTAAGCTTAATTGAGGGGAGGAGAGAAATGGGGAATTAGGGGGTAGAATTTTATTCTGCCTTATTTTCCAGTTTTATTGAACTGAATTGCTTACTGTCAGACCCCTTGCAAACATTTACATGTTGAAAAAGCAAAATACCTCAGTAAGATCCACTGTTCTGTCAATGCAGTAAGAGATCGTCTCTGTCTGACAAGCATCTGCATGAGGTGTGCAGTGAATCCTTTACATCTTTCAATGCTGCCTAGTCCAATATCCTAAAGAAAACAGGTACAAAAAAAGTGGGAGGGACTGATTAGACCAATAAGCAGACAACAACATTCTCTGTGCCTCCATTTCTTTTCACTGGGCAGGCTGAAAGGTCGTGGTTTAACTGTACAAGTCTTAAAATGCATACAAAAAAAATTACCATCTTCATTTTTCTGCATCTTCCATATAGCCTGCATACAAATTTGATTTTCAAATAGCTTCTGCAACAACAGTCATATTAAATTGCACTCCACTGCAGCAATTCTTATCAGGAATTTAGTTCCAGTAGTAAGGTTACCTTACATAAATGAGGATTAAAATCTAAAGAGATACCGGCCTAAATTTTTACATTCATGATCACTTCTAGAACCACTTCCAGAATTCATTTTATCAGATTTACTGACAAATACTTTCACTTCTTTCACTAGAAAGGATCTCACTTTAAAGCTTGAAAAAAACGTTTACAACACAGAGAAAAACCGGTCTCAGCTGACAAGATCATGTCATAAACCAAGGGATGAAGCACAGTGAAAAGAGCAGCATCTGGAAGAGATCCCTTTTTACTGCAATACTGGAGGAGTGGAACTGACTTGGCAAAAGTCATTTGCTCCTTCTGATTTCAGACCAATTTTTAAGCAAAGAAATGAGAATTGGAACTTTCTGTGTTCGACGTAGGCTCCAGTTATGTCCAATTGTAAACATTAACTGTTTGTTTTGGGTTTTTTTCATGAGCAACAACTAATCGTGGTTTTGTTTTACGAACAAACTTTCATTCAGCATTTTGGAAGTTCCCTTCATGCACAAGTAGCAGCAATTTGGGATCTGCTGGGATGAAAGATACCGCACATTTAACAGATTATTAACTTAGTTCACTAAACTGATACTGTTCAGTCATAAAACAAGTTTTAAAATGCTGCATTCAATGAGCAGACCCAAAATATATTTTGCATCGTATTACAGAATATAGCATGATCTCACATCACCTTTTTACTACTAGAAAATTTCAGTCTAAGCTGATAAAATAAAGCTAACAAACAGGATTTCTATTTTTACTTTGGTGTTTTACCTTGGCAGGTGCTAATAACGCAGTCTGAAGTCTAGAGTGGCGTGCAAGTGACCGATAGAAGTATTTCTGGCATCCATCCCACGCAGAAGAAATCTCTGTCAGCAACCTGACAGAGCACAAAAAGGTCTGATTTTAGAAAGGCATATAATTTCAGTACCTCAGCACACCAGAACCACAGGTCAGCTCTTCAACCTTACAAATCTGTTTACAATTTGTTATTTTGCAACTGTATTGATCTTGTAATTCTTCATTTTTTCCACAAGTATTCTAGTCTTAAGAAAACATTTGATTTTTAAAATAAATCCTAAGGAAGCCCTAAGCAATAGCAGCAGAATCTCTACCTTTGAATATCATTTAAACACTTAAGTAGTAGCTTTGGGTTTTTTTTCTTCACACAGCTAAATCCAGCTTGTTAGGGAAGCCTTTATTTTGGCCTTAATAAAAGATACTATAAATAAACCCTTACACCTGAATTGGACAGTAACCAGCAGGTCTCGGTGACAAAAATTACTTGCTGCCAGAAAAACAGAGAAACATCTAAAAGAACATCTTCCCTCTAGTGTTAGAGTCCCCATCCCTGGAGGGGTTTCAAAGCCATGGAGATGTGGTGATGAGGGACATAGTTTAGTGATGACTTGGCAGTGCTGGGTTAACAGTTGGACTCTATGATCTTAAAGGTCTCTTCCAACCGAAACGATTCTATGAAGTCTATGTATTTTCTCCTGAAATATCCCATTAGTCAATGAACATAAAACAGGTAATCTCTGTCAATTACAACTCATCTGCAACAAAATCATTAGCAGCCTACATTCTAACACCATGCCAGCAAAGCATCCCAGGCAAAGCTGAGTGGTGGAGCATTAACTGAAAACCTAATTCACAGTAACAATGAAACCCTGGGTAGAGCTGTCAAAAGCATAACTTAAAACCCCCCTCTCTCAGTTTTATGTGCCACTACAGCATGTTCAGGATTTTCAAACTGAGAAGTTACAGGGTGAAAAGAAAGCAGTATCCAAAATCCTTATTGAGTTACATTCCAGCAATTTCCACTTAAATCCACATGCAATAAATTCTATAAATTATCTGCAATTCATACAATCTAAGGGTTAGCAATACTGTGTACATACGTGGCATCCAGTTCATGTGCACAGTTCACTACCCCTAACGCACTCCGCAAGTCCAGTGGATGCAGGTAGAGTATTTCATGATAGTCTTTCGAATGGGACCATGAAAGACCTTTCCGATATGACAAACCTGGAATGACATTCGAACACACATCCTTTTATGCTCTCATTCTTTTATAAGAAACGTCACTTGTATAGTTGGTATTAAGATATGAAACCACCTGATGTAGGTTTTTTTTTCCTCATGCTGCCTGCTTATGAGAAGTCTTTGAACATATTGCAGTTTTTGTAATGTAAAAACTCATCGTAGCTTAGCTATCTTCAGTTGAATTTAGCTGAAAAGCACAGCTGAAAAAAGACAAACATAAACCTGGGGGTATAAAGGAGGTTGCTGGTGGTGGCCAAGGGAAAAAGCAAAGCACCTTGAACCTGTAAGGCAGGCTACAGCCTGAGAAAGTTACAGCTGTATACTTTTAAAAAACACTCGTTAGCTATCTAGGCTACACTGCCATTTTTCCAACCAAAATTGAGAACAACTCTTCAGAGCAACACTTTTCATTTCTCATGGTCCTTTAAGAAAGCTGAGTTAGGGATCATCACCTCATTATTAAGACATGAAAAGACTGATGAAGGAGGAAGGTAAAGATGCCACCTGAAATCAAAGACAGAGCTCAGTAAAGAATTCAAATCCCATGTGTTAAATTAAACCATCACAGTAGGGCATTCCTCCAGCACAAACTCCACAGGGCAGGCAATGGCAGACAGCCTTTTGGTGTCAGTGGGTACAAAAAATGCCCAATACAAGAAACACGCACGTGCACCTGCTTCTCCCACTTAGATTCACCTGCATTTGCAGTCATCGAAATACAAAAGGACCTTAATTTTCTGGGAGCTATTTACTCAGTACACACATCAACTTATTCAAGAAGCATGAACAATGAACACCCAAAACTGAAACTGAAGCTGCCTCCTGTTACCTTTTCCAAGTGCAGTGACTCTTTAAGTTACTCTGTTATCAAAATCATGTCTTCTATGATTTAGCAAAATGCTTTCAGACAGCTTTTAATAAGACTGTTTACTTCTGCTGGTTTTTAACTGCTCAGTGACTAACAATAGCTTGATGAATAATTCAACATAACAGCAAAGGAAAAGACAAAAATTAATAGCTTGAGTATGTCCTCTACCTTAAGACTAGCAAGGGGAGCAGTGGAGACTGAGCTGCTGAACAAGGTGCCTCCAACAATTCCCATAAATTGACCATTGTCTCTGTGGCTCAACCACACCTCTGCCAGTCTGTCAATGGAGCAATGGGTTCTCATTCAAACAAGCTAAGTTAATTTCAGTTCTGGATCAGAGAAAGGATGCAAGATAATGAACTGCCCTCTTGCTTCTAAAAGCTGGGAAGTGACTTCTGACTGGTGATAAAATAGATTTCTGCTTCCAAGCAGCTATTGTTGAACATCTAATGGAACATGAGAAGAATAGAAGGTATTGGAAAGGGCTAACACACCAGGCCTCATAGTCAACAGATGAAGAGACTTAAATGCTTTCATGGGTTAGGGGCTCAATGACTTCAAGAACATAGTATTATGGTGGGTTCAAATGTATTGGCAAAAATGGTAAAACACTTAAGAACTTTGTACTTTTAAACCAAGCACATTTTTATTGAAAGCTTACCTGTTTTAGCAAGGCTTTTAAAGAGATCTGACAAAGCCCGTTGCTTCTGCATCTGAATATGCTTTGCCTCTGATTTCTGCTTCTCCTTATCTGCTGTCTGATCAAACGTTAAATTTTGTAGTTCAACTACAGAATCAATGACACCACCTGCACAGAAGAGAGAAGGGAAAGGTAAGAGATGTGACAATTTAACGTACACAAAGCAGCCACAGGAAAGACAGTCTGGGAAGGGAACTATGTATCTACATATTGTCCTGATCTGTTCCATTTATGTTATAGAGGTCAGTTATGGTACAGAAATCACAAGAATACTTAACCTGTGAACTGATCAAGATTTTCCACCAGACTTAAGAATAAATTATTTTCTGCAACTGTTGTACACATTTTCTTCATTTTTTTAATAAGCTTAGGCAGACGATACTGAAGAGATTCTGTATGAAATGTAATGCCCTCCTGACATTCTTCTGGGCGTGCCTCCTGAGGGAAAAAATGAATAAAATAGTCCAATTATACACACACACCCAAAGCTGTCTTAACTTTACCATTAAGAGTAAATTGCTGCAAGGAAAAAAAAAAATCCCAAACAAACCAAGGGCTAGGTTCTGCATTCATCTGAAACCCCAAAAACACACCCAGCTGATCCTTTGAACAGTTCAGCACCAACAACTTGAGGACAACATGAAACTGCAACAAGTGAAACCAGCAACCCTGCCAATTATAAGTAATGGGCCCACAAACAAACCATCAACTAACAAACCAAACCATGACCAAACACCGTAGAATTGCATCAGATTTCTACTTTCCCTTATTCTACCCTCCTGACTGTCACAGGACAAGAGCAAGATCTGCCACCCTCCTGCTCTGAAGAAATGGAACAAAGCCATAGAAGCTGAGAGTACTGAGCGTTTTCCACTCACCCCCAAATTCTGATGAGTTATGACTGTCTCCTTGCATCTTATTAATAAAAACTAATGGATGGGAATAGGAATCCATTTCATTAAGAAAATCAGTTGACTTCCTCTCTGAGCTGCATAACTGAAGAGACACACTAAACCATGGCACTGAGGAGCAGAGTTACCACGTATCAGCCATTCCAAGGCAAACACTTGCAGCACAGAAGCTGTCAGCTAATGGCAAACATATGATGATGCAGTTGCATTTCCCCATCAGGATTCAAGCTCAAAGTAATTTTATATTTAATTAGAACTTATAGACACACCAATCCTATGGCTACATGATGATTTATCTGGGTTCTTCTTTAGAAATAAAGGGCGATAATTTCAACTCCCAGCCCACATTACTGCACGTTATGCAAGCAACTTGGAGAAGAACTGTGTAACTGCTAACATCTCTGTGTCATTGCACAGATAGTGTGCCAAATCAATACAGAACATGCTTGTGTCTTTTCATGCTGCATTCCTACCCATCTGCAGTGTTTCATAACACTCAGCACAAGTAAGACCACAAGTTGATGATATATTCAACAGATTTGACACTTATATAAGTTTTTCTTGCATAAATCAGTGAAAAGCAACACAGAGATGAGAATATAGAAAACATCCTTCCCACACTTTGAACAAAGAATACAGTCACCTTGGCAACCTCTGTTCTAGCAGACAGAATTTTTCTTAATGTGTTGTTTAGCCTCTGAACTTTTGTCTCATTGTTCTCAGATTCCTCCTGCTTCTGCAAGCAGTCCAGCTGCTCTTCCTTACCAATTTCCACCAAGGCAGGCTGACATGGCTCACCCAGAACAGCCTCGAACTTCTTCATGAATTTAAAGAGGGTCCTAATTACCAAAGGAAAGCAAAATTATTACTGGGTTTTATAATCCTGGAAATCTTTCAGCTGCTGGAAACAAACGTTTTCAACTGTGTTATGAGTAGAACAAATGTTCTTGCATTCAAATTTAATCATCAAATCTAGATGATTCTAGAAATCATCTATAAGGAAGGCTCCAAATACAGAGCCCAATTCCAAGCTCCAAGTTACCTGCGTATTTTTTCAACTGATTGTTTTATAGCCCAGAAGCTGACGTCATTCCACTTCGAAATTTTCACAAATTCCTATTAGGGAAATAAACAATGTGATTACTTATATAAATGCAATGAAGCATTTCCATATAAAAAAATGATCTTTAAAGCTGGTTAGCTATGATGGTCTGTCCATCTTAAAATGCAAGACATTTTAGAAAGTGAGAAAATCATTGCATAGGCATCTTATTCTATTAATACACGTGTTTATGCTAAAACTGCTGCATAGCAAATGCTGTGAAATCCAAAGGGGCTTCACTACTGGGTAGAAACCTCCATGGCTAAATGGGACTGACCAAACATTAAAAGACTTCAGCCAACACCCCAACTCAAAAATAAATTTTTGTCAAACAAACAAAAAAGTGAAACACAGTAGAAATTTCAGTGGCCAACATAAACAAATTCAAATAGTATCTGCTCCACTGTTCCTTTGATTAGATCAATACAATGAGCAAAGCTTCCTTTTACCTTGAGTTCCTTTTCTATAGGTTGACGAAGTTCAGTGATTCTGGCCTCAACACACTCTGAAAACTGCTTATAGTAACTGTATAGATTCCACAGGATGCTGCACAGAACATCTGGAAGGGACAGATAATAATAAGCTTCTTTTAAAACACAATGTTCTTCAGTATCAAGAGAAATGCATTCCCTACTCCCCCTTTTTTTTTTGTAATCATGAAACTGGGAAACACCAAAAGATGGGGTAAACTGACCACCAGTACTCTTCATGAAAATGGGAAAAACGGCAGCATAGGCTTGTGTTGTATTTATGAACTTAGTGATCTGTTTGGAAAGTCTTGAATACCTGATGGTCAGGTTGTTGTAAAGAAGACTCAACACAAGTAATGCCCACAACCTACCCTTTTCTGCTACTTGAGGCATCAGCAAGACATGGCAGTGGAAAACCAGTAGTGCTTGAAGTCGTACATTAAACTCTCCCAGCGTGGATCCCTCAATGAAAGCTTGTAGTGTGCTGACCAGTGTTTTCAGATCCATTTGCTCAGGTTCTGAACATTGCACCAGATATTTAGCAATGGGAGAAATGAAAAAAAACAAACCTCTGTATGAAAATTGTTGTCTGCTCTTTGTAAACTTCCAACTAAGTACCAGGTCTTTATGAAGAAAAGGGTGCAGGGTGTGTGTGAAAAATTCTAGTTTAATATTAAGTAAACCCAACAAACAACATACTAGAAGAAAGGAGTGGGGACAAGAGAGGCACCAGTAAGATAGTGACCAAGGAGGCCAGCTACATGTGCCATTTCAGAATGTATCAAGTATTTAAAGAATACTTGCCATTCTCTATGAATGAATGGCTTTTTTTTATCATTATGAGCCATACTATAAATTAGTGACCGCCAGTTCCTTAACTCCAAAAAATCATAAAGACAGAAACGTATCTTGAAAGAATCTGGTAGAGAATATAGTGTCTTTAGAGCATATTACCAAAGGAAGAAGACATGCTGTCCACTCTGAGATGTAAGATAACCCAAGGACATGAAGCTCATCAGCTAAATGCATTAGTCATGAGATTGGAAGAATTCTGTCTCATGTCAGAGGATGCTACTTTCATCTTTATAATTCTATTAAATTTTGGGGAGGCCAAAGGGACTGAGAACTATAATTATTTCCCCTATTTTACAGAATGTGAACACATGCAGATAGATGTGGTAAGAACAGGATGTACCAAAACATACTTCCTGTAAGATTTCTTTAGGATTTATAATGAGTGTTACAAGCAGTGCAGCTTAGATATGAATTATGTTTCATGCAGTTAAAAAAATGAGGTGCCATTTCCAGCTGCAGATGAAAGCCTCCTACCCTCCAAATCTGTTTGGAATGCTCATAATGTGCATGACATAGTTACCACAGTACTACTTTCTTTTAGATGCTTTTTACAGACATCTTTTCTTTGCAGTATCTACAATCTTAGCCCTATGGGAGACCCACGTGGTTCCAGGAATAAATACCAAGCAAGTTCACTCTGTATGGAAGACTCTATATGGTCATGGAATTTTTTGTAGGGCAAAAGGCACAAGAACTACACTTGAAAGTGCATTGTCAGATTCTGGCATTTAGGACCTTAATTAGGCATCCTTAGGAATGGCTGAAACTGCATCACATATTCATATAAGGACAGCACCTACCTTCTGTGTTTGCGTCTGTCTGTTCTTGAATATATTTCTCAATCATCTGATAGATCGAGAACCAGTGCTTTGTGGATTTCTCTACATGCTGCTTCATGATATTGTCCAAACTTACTGACCAGCAACTGGAAACAATAAGAACAGGGAGAGAAATAAGAAACAAAAATATTGTGTTTAGCTTGGGCTACAAAACAACACAAACTTTGTTCTCTGTTTCTATTAAACTACAGAAAAATTTTACAGGATGGAATCATCTATACATATACTTAATATACACAATCAACTCTTGAGGGTTGATGCTTTACCACTATTATTAAACAAGAAAGAAGAAGTGCAGAAACTAGGGACAGTCAAACAAAACCAGTCTGAGACAGGTTCAGAAGCTTCTCTACACAAAACTTGAGGTAGATTTGTGGAATTCCTGATCATGGCATACTGTGGAGATAAAAATTTTACTCAACGGGGGACTGGTCAATTTTTAAAGAAATTTAATGGGGGTTGTTAAATAGACAAAACACTGTTGTCTCAGCAAACCCTAGAATGAAAACAGGAGAACACTGAGAAAATATTAGGATGAAGTGCTGTAATTACCTGTCCTGTTTCTACTCCTCCTGAGGCGGTCACCATGGGCTGGACATGCTCGTTTTAAGCCAGTACAGCTGCTATTTTGGGAGTTTTTCCCCCACACTGTTACTAGGATGGCCACATACACACACACACACACAGAAGCATGTTCCATGACAGCACTGGAATGTGTCTCTGTACAGAGACAGAAGCTTACAGTATCTAAGAACAAGCAGTAGGGAAGGACAGTTCTTACTTTAGCTCCAGTCTACGCCACTGAATAATCAGTTGTGTGACCAAATCAAGATGCTTTCGCAAGGACAAGGCTCGACTAGCATTTTCCTCCCAGTCCTGGAAACAAACAAACAAAAAATTCCCCTTTATACAAAGTCAGAAATTAGTCTTTGCATGGCAAGACTCACACAGTACTCTTGATTACATCCCTGCTCCTTGAACTTACAGCATGGAGTAAATTCACTTCCCCAAAATCCCAGCAAGCAGGCAGCTTTCAGTTGTTTTTATTGTGGTACCAATACAAATAAGGAAACATAAAAGAGAAAATACAAGTTTCCATAGAATCATAGAATGTTTTAGGCCGGAAGGGACCTCTAGAGGTCATCTCGTCCAACCTCCCTACACAACCAGGG
>VYZX01016247.1:26938-61692 GCA_013401335.1 Brachypteracias leptosomus
CTGAGATGGATCTGGATACTTCCTTTATATTAATGGAGAGAACCAGGCAATTCTACAGCTATCTAGATCCCAGGTGTATACATTTAGGTAAAATAATTCCCACCCTGAGCATCTGCACACTGAAAACCTACATTCCACACAGAAGAAATAAGAAGACAAATACAGCCACTGAAACCAACATCATAATTTGCCTTATGTCTGGTATATTTCAAATACTAATCGAAACAATGCAGTTTATTTCATGGTCCCTGAAACTAAAAATAGTGTTCTGCACAGTAATTTCACATGACTTCTATAAATGTACCATGAAAGGTATACTCACATCATGCATGTCATCATCACTTAAGGCCACCTGAGTAGACTTCACCCAGTGAAATGCAAATGCATCCCAGAGTTCAAAGAAGGCAGTGAGGTTCACCACAATTGCATGAGGAAGGCAGTTGTAACTTCCTGGATCTGAGGTTTGGGGAAGAGGAGATTAAAAAAAGGGAGAGACTGAATGTTCCAGCCACATAGGAGGACAAGTAAGGGTTGAGTTCTGGTCACTAGATGCTCTCTGTGGTTAGGGGAAAATACCCTAAAAATATCTAAGAATCAAAAGTAACAAAAAGTATTCCTTCACTATTTGTACAATTCTCCTTATTACCTCTAAGCATTGAATAAAAAATTTAAAAATCCAGAATTAAGGAAACATTGATCAATTGCTTCTATGCAATGTACTAAATTCATCACTAAATTTTTCCCCTTTGTTTTAGAAGTATACATCCTAATGACAGAAAACAATAAAGAGGATTAGAATAAAAGCACAACTGAAGAACCTGGCTATTCTTACTAGCTACTCAAAATGCAATTTCAATTTCTCTCCACCATCTTCTTCAAGTTTAGGTAATTAAGAGAGAAATGACAGGCACTCACTGCCTAATAAAGGCTGGACATAAATGCAGTAGCATATGCTATATCTAATTTAAGAATAATGTGTCACTTATTAGCACTCATCTGTCTGCTTTCCATTCACACAATCTTCCTTTGCACATTCAGAACACGCTATGTTTAAAGTACACATTTCTAACAGTGCAAATTAACCATCTTTCAAATTGACCATAGAACTGAAAGCAACAGTGAAAATCAACCCACCTTTGTGGAAATCTAGAGACATTCTTAAGACACTATTTCTTGGCTTCTTGCTGGCAATCAAATTCTTCTCAGTGTAGCTTCTTTTTTCTCGGTCAAGAAATAATACTGCCCTGAATTAAAAACAAAAATGTTAGAAATTCAGTACCATTTTAAAGCCTCTGCCTTATGAGAATGGTTAACTACAAAAATGACATTTGATTCTTCTTTCATAATACGGTGAAATATCAAGTGCAGCACAACCAATTGCTTGACTATAGTTTCTGCAGAAGCAAGCTTCATAAAACACAGATTCCTGACTTTAGTAATCACCAGGAAGGAAAAAGTAGTGAGCTACTAGGCAGATGCAACACCATCACTTGTGGGATATGTGAGCAGCTGCTTCCTTATACTGTAACTGCAGAATCTGTGTACACTTTTTGCCCTTATTAGGCAGAGTCCAAATCCAAACAAGGCAACTAATTTAGGGTTTGTGCCAGAGATTTCACACTGCTGCTTTTGCCTCTTTTATGCTTTATCCAACAGTTTTGCTTTGTCCTTGAAGGGCTCCAGTCTGTATAGAATGCTTCGAGCCCTGCTCCCTATATTAAGTGACTGGTTTCAGTCTGCATCTATAGAAAAGAAGAATTTCAATACCTGTATGAAACCTCTGCCTAGTATTTTAGATCACACCTATCAAAACCTAAAAAACACACTTAGCAGAGCATTTATACAGCACTGATTAAAGTCATTGAACGATTTTCACAATCTGTTTTTGTAACCCACCGATTTGCCACAGACTTCAAAAGGATTAGAAGCTGATCTGTGTGTTCCATTTCTGTATCAAAGTTCATAGAACTTCTAATGATATCCAAAAACTGCATATTCCATCTTGGGTCAAGAGGCATCACGTGTTCATCTGGGAAGAAAGACAAGAAACATTATTCAGTGAGAGACTTTCCTTGATCCCCCTGCCTATGCAAGAACATTAGGTAGAGAAAGAAGGAAGGCTAAGAGGAAGGCAAACCCTTAAGTTCCCTTACTCTAGATACCCAAACAGAAAAGCATTAAGTTGACTACAGGTTCTGCAAAACAGAACAGTGGAAGTTAATTAACTAGTGGTCAGAGTACCCAAAAAGACAGATTGGAAACGCAAGTGCAACTCTTTTCCTTCACAGTCCAGGCAAGGTACCTAGGACCATCCATAAAGGGTCCAGTGTCACTGTATGTGGCTTTCATGCACATAACAAGCTTGGAAAGGAAACCACAGGCCTCAGCTCCCTGTAAAACACTGAGGGAGAAAATTACAGGCCTCAACACAGGGTTCAGATGGGCCAACAATAAATGCTGGGAAAAAACAGGATACCTAAACCATCCAGTCAGAAAGGCAGTAGATACATGTGTCACTCTTATGAGCATCACTTAGCTCTGAGCTGTAGGAATACACCTGGGTCACAGATACACAGTCACAGGTCATAGTCATAGCACTCATAGCTAAATTGCATAGGATGAATGCCTTTATTTGAAATATTTGCAGTTCTAGACAGCAAGAATGGCTTTGTTGTTTCTTTTGCAACAAAAGCAATGCGTAATGAGAATTTAGCCTTTTTTTCTGCTACACACATTTCCTAAAAAAGGTTGTGGTTTGTTCAGAGAACAAATAAAGGAACCACCAGTGTCCTACATAATTTTTTTCCCAGAAATACCTGTCATAGTTGGCTGTAGCAACTTGATCATGTTACTGACTCCCGATGAGAGGAGACTCGCATAGAAACTACCAAGGGCTGCAGCACCTGCTTCCAGCTGAATCCGCACCGGCTCTGCGGGTGAAGGGGAAAGAACATCAGTGTAAGAGACAGGGTATTTGGTACAAATAAATAAAAAGAATTTCAACCGAGCTAGCACAAGCAGCCTGAATGTCATTTGTGCATGCACTCTGGACATGCTGGTCACTCTTATTTTTTATTAACTCCAAGAGATCTTAAAAGCAGTCAGAATATCATGGCCAAAGAAATAAACCCAGTAAAGAGTTCTAGTTAAACCAGTGATACTTCATGTATGCTATTAAAAATATGGTTTGTGAAAATCCATGTGTTTATACCTTCAAATCTTCCTCTTGGTACTCTATTTTTTTTCCTCTCAAAGAAGAGAAAGAAAAAAACCCAAACCATCACAGAAGAGCACAACTGTCACTAAAATAAAACTTTCTAGATATTTTCTTGTATATACACACACCTGCTTGGAAAAACAGTAAGATCAAGGGGGAGCAATCTCATTCACATAGAGACAACAGTCTGAGATTTGACACCATACAAGGCAGCTAAATCTGTGAAATACTTGGACTAATAATGCCTGTCTAAATCCTCCATAAGTTTAATGCGATTAATGTAATTAAGCAATGAATACTACAGCTCAGCTGCTATCCTGATTGTTCCAGCAACAAAGCTTCAAGAAATCACAGTTCTGAAGTTTCCTTTAGCTTTCTAACCATTTGTATTTTAACACCAAATTAACAGAAGACATTTTACTGCCTTTGCTAACACTATCAAAAGAAAAAAAAAAAAGTATAGTGAAGAGAAAGGCATATTACCTTACACAGACCAAGAGGTATCCAAAAAATAACTCTAATTCAGAAGCAGTACAAGTTATACACATGCTTGAATAATAAAAAGCAATGTTTAGCCCAAAGTCTCCTGCTGTCCCTAATATGCACAACCCATTTCAGAATTTCCCTGGAGACTCAATGCCCTTGGTTTAGTGTGGATAGTTGAGAACTTTCGTATCAGATCGTTGGAATAGTTTGAATGTTTCCATAGAGGACTTTGGATTTGTGAAAATACAATAAATCAGCCCTTAGGCAGAAGAAAAAGTTCAATTATTACATACCAAGCACCTGTGGCAGATTTTTGGCTAAGGAATTAAGCCATTCAACCCTCAGTGTCCAATCTTGATTTGTTGCCTTTTCTATGAACAATTTCACTGAAGCCTGGAGAACTTCCATTTTATCCATCCAGTTTGCATCTATCTCAACAGCACTGAATTTGAGACTTTCAGGATTAGTGGACTGCATAATTTTTTTAAGATCTTGAAGAGTCAGTGGTACTGTCCTGAAACACAAAAAAAGTGAAGTCCAGCAATCTAGGGCTTGAACTGCCAGTTCCAGGAAAGAATGTATTTCACAAGTCAAACTACTTGGCACACAACCATCTTCAGGCAAAAAGAAGGCAGTAATGAAATAATCTCTCCACTTTTCTTTATTTAGCTTTAGAGCTAGTTTCCAACTTCAAATCAGTTGATAGGGTATCTACCGTTAGGAACTCACTATCGCCAAAAATTCATGCAGTGCCAGAAGTGAACAGGCACAGCATTTCACTGGAGTTGATTTGTGCACCAGAATGACGTGCGAAGGTAAGTTTAGAAAGAAAGAAGGAGAGAAGCATCACTGATTAAGATAAAAAATTAAACACATTTCTAAGTTTTTACAATTTCAACATATCTGAGTGTTAACGTCTACCGTGTGTTCTTTCACTGGAAGCAAACCACAGTACCTGTCCACAGTACCTTGCCTTTTAAGCAAAGCAGGCAGGCAGATTTTACACTACTGTTGTGAAAATAAGTTATATTGCACAAAAAATCGTTAAAAGAGTTCTTGCATATGGCCCCGGCACATGGAACTTCTTTCATACAACTCTGTTTGAAGGAGGAAATTTGTTTTCTCACCTGAAGCTACTGGACCTAAAATAACTGAAGAATAATTGTTTACATGAAAGCAGGAAGTACAGGGAATCATTAGTATATTTAAAACTAATTAAATATTCATATTTTTAAAGGCCTGAAGGAAATTGAAGAAAGACATTTGGGGGGGGGGTGTCTTACTATCTTGCAAACCCAGTGTTTGTATTTATATTTTCTGCTAAATGCCTACTCCTAATTCAACTCAAAACAGGTCAAATGTACTTACTGAAGAGTAAAAATAGTCAAGTAGTTTGGACTGAAGAATAAAACAGTAAATAATTAAACTTGTGTTTGTAGTGGTTGCACAGAAAGGTAAGAGCAGCCTTAGTTACAGAGCATGACAATCACAGTTTCTACTCACACAGTTCGCTCAAGACAATGTTTTGCAGGGAACAATGACCTATTGCCAGTAGTTCACACACATCTCGTTTCTTACTCGCTTATTAGTCAAAAAATGTTTCTTGCCTACCTGCAGTTTTTAAGGTTTAGTCTATTCAGACAATACATCAGGACCTGTGCATCACTCTGGACTGTTGAAAGAAGTGAGTCTTCAGCTGCAAACAGAGCTGTAGGCAGGGAGTCTGGCCACAATCCCATTGCTAGCAAGGAGTCACCCCAGGTTTCATGGGAAGCCAGAGACGAAGCATGCTTTGTAACCAACTCTAGCACAAGCTGCAACAACCAACCAACAAGGAGTTTAGAATTGTATTCAAGCATGTATTCAAGGGAACTCTTTAATTACATGTATCTATTTTTAAATAATCATAAACTAAATGTTCTACAAACACCGCATAACCTACATGACAGAAGTGCCAAAACATTGCAACTGTAAGTAAAATAACATACTGTACAGTTTACAATAGGAAGTGAATACTGCTGTCTCCAGATGACAATGTGTACAGTGTTTCAGGCTATAGATTCATCAGTATTATTCTCCCAAAGTCTCAGCTGAAACTGTTAAAAAAAACAAGTAAACCTCAGAGCCCAACTGGGAAGTTCTCTGGCTCCTTATGCTGCTAAAGAGTGAACTGCTATCTACAAAATATCTGACAAACAATATTTATCCCCCAGGGAATATCTCAGCATGCAAATCCCAGATTGACAGTCTTCATGCAACTCTCACTAATCTGGCCTCTGTCTCCAATAGCGTGCTACCAGGCTGGGAAAGTATGTCATGAAAGGACAGACGACAGCTGAAATTCTTCATACTTCACCATTCAATACCAAAAGAAACAAACTTCTGGAGCTTCAATTGACTTGTTAAGTTAGATGCAGAACTGTACTGCTTACCCTGGAGGCAAAAAAGGCTCATAACCTGAAAGATACAGAAAATGTCCCAATGCCACCTAACCCCTCCTCTTCATCACTTGACAGGACATTTAAAATTGTTTGGTTCATCTCTCCAAGAGCATCATCTTCATCTACTCCTTGCTCAAGTGCTTTGAAAACAGAGGTTCTCAAACACTAGCCTCATTAAGTGGTACTTTTCATGTATCTAGATGATGTAAGAAAAGTTTTCAGACACAAGACTTTTACCTTTTGGTTAATCTGCAGTTGTTGTGAGCGGCCATAAACTTCCCAACAGGCTCTGTAGAAAGACTTTGCTAATCCAAGGCCTCTGTGTATCTGCTGCACAATTAACACAGCAGCCTGAAGCAATGGAGACAAAGATGACACAGAACCTGAAAGATATTCAGGATTTAGGGCGATATTAATGTTTAGTAATTGTCAGCCCTTTGACCCTCTGAGAACAAACACCACTTTAGACCCTAAGGCAGATCCAAAACAAATGACTGGGTCCTGAAAATCGAATTAGAAGACTCTAATTAACAGGCGACCAGCTCAAAATAAGACATCAAGCAGCTGAAATGAATGAAACTCAGTGTCATCTTGCTCCAAAGAATAACTTGAACAGGCCTTGCACAAACCCTCTATTTCATTGATTTTCACTTAGAATATACTGACTTCCCTACAGCAACAGACAACTGACACTTGTTAGCGTCCAATGTCTTTCCACAAAGCACTCTTAGTTACCATCTTTTTATGATTTGGGTCTACTTTCTGAGAACACAAAAACAACCCAGAACAACCCTGATTATACTTTTATGCCTTTACTTATTATCAGGATAAAACACAGTAAAATAGCCAAGCTTAATATTAAAGAGTTAATCCAAATACACAAAATGAGCCCAAGATGTTAACAAATACTGAACAGACTTTTTTACCTGCTATTGTTGCCTTGGTTTCTGAGTGCACAGCCAGAAGTGCCTCACAGATGCTGTCTCCCACTAAACCCACACCATGCAGGAGTAACTTCAAATCCAGATTGTCCAAGACATTTCCATCATTCTCCCCAGGAATGTAAATTTCAATCCCACGATTCCGCATGGCTCTGGATATTTCCCCATGAACTGGATCCATGGAAAGGAAAAGCCTGTTGGATATTAGAATAGAATAGTTTCACTGGAAGGGACTTAAAACAATCATCTAGTCCAACTGCCTTACATTAAGATGTAACTTAGGGCTTTTAACTATCACTCTGGAACCACCCAATCTGCTCCTCCACAAAGTAAATTCATCTTCATAAAAATCTAGAAAGTCAGAGACATCTAATGAATTGAAATGAGAAATCTGTAGGAATAATTACACTTTGAAATCAGCCATAGATATACTGCATGACTTTTAACTTGGCTATATCTGAGCTACGTCTATTTTATTATTTGCCTACTTACAGAAAAAGTATAACTACACCCCTGAGCTATAAAGAACTCTTCTAACACCTTCAGGTAAGTCTACACTATTTAAAAAACAAAGTATCCAGCACTCAAGTTGTTCATACTATCAGTAGACAGTTCTTGAAAGCTGAGAGGAAAAAAACCACTTATGAGATACAACACAGTAAAAACAGGTTTCTGAGAAGTCAAAGATCAGCATATCAGTCCCAATACTCTTTCATGAATTTATAAAAGGTAGGAATTATACAGAACACTATGTTCTCTCTCCCATCTCCCCCAGAGACTACTTCAGGTCTAAGAGAATACACTGTCTTGTCTGGTTTTGGAGTTTGGGGTTTTTGTTGTTTTGTGTGAGGTTGGTTGTTTGTGTTTTTTTTTTATTTCTTTGGTTTTGTGGGGGGTGGTGTGCTTGGTTTTATTTTGTTTTGTTTTTAAGTTCTGTCAATGCAGGAAACTCAAATTTAGGGATGGAAAAATCTGGAAAGAAAATCATGTCCGTGTGTCAGCTTTCATTATTAATATTATCTGACTACTTCAACATATGTATCCTCAACTCCATTATAGTGAGACAGGGAAGTGCTGAAACCCTAAATTAGGGGTGGAGAATTAAGGCAGAGGTATACAGCTATGAATTTTCCAGTGTAATAATCTGTGCTGCAACAGGGATATAAAGCCAAGCTTCTTGAGTTCTCTATCATATGCTCATCGTGGCACAGTTTTCTTCCTTGCCAGACAGATAGTGTCACTACAGCAAACTGAACAGCATTCAAAATATCAAAAGACTAGCTGACGCTTTTTTTCTAAATCTATTTGATAGGAGAAAACAAAAAAAGGAAAAAAAAAGAGCAGAAATGCTAAGCACCTGAAGTTTGGATGAGGAGCTATTGTTGGAATTGTGCCATCTATCACACCTCGCTCACTCATGGTCAGAACGCCTCCTGGTTCAAGTAGAGCATTCAGGCGGTCCAGAACAGAAGGGCTATATTCAAGAGAAACATATACGGTTATAAAAAAGGTAGTAATTTCATCTCTTTCTAGCTTGAAATCAAAATGTTACCAGTCTTAAGCAAAGCACCAAACAGCTAATTATAAGATAATAGGAAAACAATCAAATACTAAGCTAAGGAAGACACTCTTCCAGAAAATCCAAGTTACTGCTCCTATGTTTTGTTATCAAATGCAGAATGTTCAGTTGTGAACTATACAGCATGAGGTATTAGAGACAAAGTCAATTAGGGAGGACAAGGGACTTACTCAGTGAAACAAGGCCACTAAAATGTCTTACTTGCAGAAGTTCACGTTGTCCATCAACAGCCAGTCTCCAGACTGCAGGGCCTGAACCAGCATCCCATCCACCCACTCAAAAGTGCCATGGCTGTTATGGTCAACAGCCTGGGCCTGCTGCAGCTTGAAGCGTCGGAACTCTTCCACCAGGTGAGCAAATTCTGAAAAGAAGTGTATCTTACATCAAGACTTACATTACTAAGGTAACTTCCTGATCCATTCTACAAAAATAGTAGGTATTTTGTTAATACACATATATGCTTTCTATTTTTTAGGGGAACATAACAGCAGAGGCTCTAGCTATTCAAGTAGCCTCCCATGGGCAAAATCCCATGAGGACAAGTGGGGATTTGCAAGCACAAGAAATATAAACTAGACTGACACTTGTCTCCCTAAACAGACACTTTTCTCCATCCCTTCTCCTCCATTAGATGAAGTTTCACGGATATTAATGCCATATTTAAATCAATGATTTAAAAACAAAGAAAGAAAATACTCATGTGTTATTCTGCTGACATTTGTAAAGCTCAGCTAATCAATGCTTCAGAGAACACATGCAAGAGTAGAATATCCAAATTCCCTTTGAGGAACACAAGAGAAGAGCTGTATTGCATCATATGTTGAGTAGTTCAGTACAGGAGAATTTCAGTGTGGACTACTGACTACTACCAGGTGCAACTACGCAAAAAATAAACCTGAAGAACCATCACCAATGTAACTTTTTCAGAAGCTACGCTGTAGTATAAGTATGAAGTAGTGTGAAACAACACAAAAAACCCTACAAAATCTGACAAGTTTTCTCAAGATTTCGCTGCAGATTTATGTATTTCTCTTATTTTCTTCAAGGGAACACACTGTCTTCAAACCATCCACCATACGTACCTGCCTTTGAGTAAGAATTTATTTTGTTGTTTAGTCGCTGGATAAGAACAAGTATTCCCTCCAATTTGCTCACTAATTCTGCTGTAACACTTCTACCTCCTTCACCCAGAGATTTAGGTCTATAGTTCAGGATGAAATTGCTCCAAGCACGCAGCACAAGTTCAGCATCATCTGCACAAATTTCTGCCAGAAGAAGACTGTCCCTTACTAGTGTGCTAACAGCATTCGACACTTTTTCCAACAGGTGCTGCCATGGCCTATTGTTGTCAACCTGCAAACACACCATTATGGAGTTAGTTCATCCAGAAGATTGTGGTCTCTAAGGCTCCATTTGGTGCTTAAACACCAAGATCACAATGGACTGGCCACTATTAGGTAGGTAGGAGAAATAATGCCATATTACCAAAACAGTATTTACCTGTTCAAATCCACCCAGTAGTTCAGTTGTATCCATCGTACTGTTCATTGCCATGATTTTTAGTCGATGGCCAGTCAGATGGGCCAGCAGCTCAACAAGACTGGTTTTGCCAACAGCTGCCGGGCCCACCAGGATCACCATCCAGCTCATGTGCACGCATTTCATTATGGACTCAAGGGACTGCAGTGAATGATGCAGAAGTGAGAGATTTCTGCCAGGATGAGGAATATAGTTGCCACGGGAAAGAACAGAATAACCAATCTGGAAGGGATGAGAGACACACAGGTGAGCACTCAGAGAGGCAAATGGAAGCTCAGCTACACAAGTCTCTTCCTTATCTCCCCACTCACAAAACCTCTTGTCAACAGCTTACCTGAACATTATACGGAGTGATGTGAAACTCTCTGGTTCCTGTATACACATCAGCCTGCTGGCCAAAAATGTCTCTAAATACAGATATAACCTAAACAGTTGGAAAAGTAAAAAAAGAGACTTATCAGTCTTAAGTTATCCATTGTTCTAAAAATTTACTTCTAAAGTAGCCTTCCCTCTCAGTTCCACAGCCATGTCATAGTAACTACCACGGTTTAATCACAAGCATCATGTCATTCAAAATGTCATTACAGCAAGTGTGAGGTGCCCACAGCAACCCCTTCATTAAGTCACTTTCCTGTGACTTGATATACTGTAAAGTAATGCTTCTCTTTAACAAAACACTGGGAAAGAAGTCACTCCATAAATAAGCCTTGATAAACAAAAAAATATAATACTACTACAGGAAGTGGAAAGTAAACCCATGAGAAAAATACCCATTCACATACAGTAAGTAACTTCAGTCTTACAATCTGATTTGACTTTTAATTTAATATCATTTAGATGTTCTGAAATTAAACAAAAGCAGAGGATTTCTAGGCAAGAGAGGGATACAAAGGTAGGAAAGGTGGAATAACAACTGCAGTGAGTGTGTTTTATTAGAGGAAACTTAAGCAGTGAGTTTAACAGAATGAGGGGAGCAATTTCACAGGCAGATGAAAGAAGTGACAAATAAATGTCAATAAAAGAAATGGAAGCCAGAACAATTTAGAAATGATGGCAGAGAAAGGCAAAATCACAGGACATTATTTGTACTTACTACACTGACACAAATGCTTTTAAACCATAATTTTAAGAATCTATCTGTATTTCAATGCTATTTCTCTGCTCCCTATCTTCTCTTTCCTCAAAAATATGCATGCAACTCACATCACTTTTATGAAAACGTTATTATTTAATACAAAAATCACCCAAGAATATTGCGGTTTACTCAATTTAGGTCCTTATTTGCCTTCATTTACACCAGACTTCTGCTTTTATACTAGCAGATAATTAAATCGATATTTTAGAATCACAGAATTGCTCAGGCTGGAAAAGACCTTCAAGATCACTGAGTCCAACTTCAACCTAACCTTACTACCCTAATAACCCACCACTAAACCACGTCCCCGAGCACCACATTCAGACAATTTTTAAACACATTCAGGGATGGTGACTAAATCACCTCCCTGGGGAGCCTGTTCCAGTGCTAACAACCCTTTCTATAAAGAAGTTTTTCCTGATATCCAACCTAAACCTCCCCTGGCACATTGAGACCATTTTCCCTTGTCCTGTCACCTGTCATCAGTGAGAAGAGACCGACCCCGCCCTCGCTACAACCACCCTTCAGGTATTTGTAGAGCGCAGTAAGGTCTCCTCTCAGCCTCCTCTTCCCCAGACTAAACAGCCCCAGCTCCTTCAGTTGTTCCTCATAGGGCATGTTCTCCAAACCCTTCATCAGCCTTGTTGCCCTTCTTTGAACCTGTCCCAGCACCTCCCTGTCCTTTCTATATTGAGGTGCCCAAAACTGAACACAGTACTCAAGGTGAGGCCTCACCAGTGCCGAGTACAGGGGTAGGATCACTTCCCTAGTCCTGCTCATCACACAATTTCTGATACAAGCCAGGATGCCATTGGCCTTCTTGGCCACCCGGGCACACTGCTGGCTCATATTCAGCTGACTGTCAATCAATACAGCAAGGTCCTTTTCTGTCAGGCAGCTCTCCAGCCACTCCTCCGCAAGCCTGTAGCATCGCCTGGGGTTGTTGTGACCAAAATGCAGGACTCAACGCTTGGCCCTATTGAAACTCATACAATTTGCCTTGGCCCATCAATCCAGCCTGTCCAGGTCCCTCTGGAGAGCCTTACTACCCTCTGGCAGGATCAACACTCCCTCCCAACTTGGTGTCATCAGTGAACTTACTGAGGGTGCTCTCAATCCCCTCATCAAGATCATTGATAAAGATGTTAAACAGGAGTGGTCCCAGTACTGAGCCCTGGGGGACACCACTTGTGACTGGCTGCCAACTGGATTTAACTCCATTGACCACAACTCTTTGAGCACGGCCCTCCAGCCAGTGTTTCGCCCAGCAGAGTGTACACCCACCCAAGCCATGGGCAGCCAGCTTCTCCATGAGGATGTTGCGGGGGACAGTGTCAAAGGCTTTACTAAAGTCCAGGTAGACTACATTGACAGCCTTTCCCTCATCCAGTAAGCAGGTCACCTTGTCATAGAATGAGATCATGTTTGTCAAGCAGGATCTACCTTTCATGAACCCATGCTGACTGGGCCTGATCACCTGGTTGACCTCTAATTGATCCATGATGGCTCTCAAGATTATCTGTTCCATAACCTTCCCTGGCACCGAGGTGAGACTGACAGGTCTGTAGCTACCAGGATCATCTTTCCGGCCCTTCTTGAAGATGGGTGTCACATTTGCCAGTCTCCAGTCCACTGGGATATCCCCAGTTAGCCAGGACTGTTGAAAGATGGAGAGTGGCTTGGCAACCACATCCACCAACTTCCCCAGTACTCTAGGGTGTAATCCATCTGGCCCCACGGATTTGTGAGTGTCCAGCTTATGAAGCAGGTCCATAACCATTTCCTCATGGATTATGTAGTGCCTATTCTGTTCCCCATCCCTGTCTTCCAGCTCAAGGGGCTGTGTGCTCAGGAAACAACTAGTCCTACTATTAAAGACTGAGGCAAAGAAGGCATTAAGTACCTCAGCCTTTTCCTGATCCTTGGTCACTGTGTTACCCTCCACAGCCATCAAAGGATGGAGATTCTCCCTAATCCTTCTCTTGATGTTAATGTATTTATAGAAATATTTATTGTTGTCCTTCACCATAGTGGCCAAGTTTAGTTCTAGCTGGGCTTTGGCCTTTCTAATTTTCTCCCTGCACAGCTTCATTGCACATTTGTAGTCCTCATAAGTTGCCTGTCCCCTCTTCCAAAGACCATAAACTTTCCTTTTGTTCCTGACCTCCAGCCAAAGCTCTCTGTTCAGGCAGGCCAGTCTTCTCCCCCGTCAGCTTGTCTTCCATGACCTGGGGATGGTCAGCTCCTGCACCTCTAAAATTACTTCCTTAAAGTATGCCTTTTAAATGACAAGAGAAGTAGGTACACATGCTAAACCTCAAAACCCCAAACAAACCTATTTTTCTTTTATAAGCATCTTCAAATTTACACTTGGATTTCTAGAAATACTTCCTCAGAATCTGAAGAGAATGAAAGGAGAACACACAGCTCACCTTTTCTTTGTCTTCCTTGGTTCTCATTCTTTCTCCGTATACCAAAAATACATGCTGGCCTGGATCATAACATCCTGGTGACTGGTCAACAAGCATAAGCTGGCACCAGCGGAAAAGATCACGTAAGTTGAACTCCCAGGGTCCTCCTTTCTGTCCCCACTTTTTTTCAGCCATTACTTCTTTGTCAATCTGGAAAAAGTAGCAATTAAAAAAAATCATCTGAAGACCAGATGGGTGGGATAAAAATTTATTTAAAAATTCAACTGAACTTCCACCTTTGGCACTGCTTACAAGACAGAGGACAATAGAAAGAGCAAACTGTATTCACTTTTCTGAATGTCAGGAACTACAGCTTGATTTACTTTGTTTCTCCCCTACTAATCTGTAATTCTTTAACACTCAGCTCAATTTTCCATTTCACTTTTGCACACTATAAATAAGCATTCAGTAAGATGCTGCCACAAAAGATTTTACATAAGGCCACAGAATACTTTCTCTTAATATTCCTACACTTGTTTTGTGGCATGAATATTAATTGCAATTTCAGAAGCATGACCATAAATAAAATTCTTACTGTGAACTTTAAATCCTGCACTTTACGCAAAATGGCAGCATCTAAACCACAAAATAGCTGATGCCTTCCAATTAATGTTTGCTGGTTTATATTAGCAAAATTTTAGATGTGAGCATCTCTGAATCCTTTACATAGACAAAGCCTATCAGGAGAGATTTTCCTTTTACTGGTCTCTCAGTATTTCAAAGCAATGCCACATATCCTTACAAGCAGAAAGTTTTGTAATGGTGAGGTATGGCTTTCACTAACAATATCCCATAATAAAAAGCAGATTAAAAATTCAGACCAGAAAGATAAATACATATTTTAGTTCCTGTTAAGATATAGCTCATTTTGTTTGTGCTTCAAGAATAATTAATATGTGTAGAAACCTACTATTTTCCTAACTCACTTCACCAAGTTACCAAACCATAATTGTTTCCACCTTATGTAGAACAAAGCCTTTTTTATATAGATATATATTTTGTCTTATGTGAAAAATAGTGTCTCTTCATTTATAATCCAAGTATCTTATTACAGATATACAAGAATTCAGGTGGGTATTAGTGGTGTTCTTTACTTTCTTCTGTATATACTTACATTCCTTTTTTTACCCATGCAATTCTCTATAAAAATGCTTGGAAATATTACATGAGACTTAATTTTTTTTTTATCTTACTACATTGTGCCTACTTCTATACAAAAGAAATTAAAATATATGAATTTACCTTGTTATTGAAAGCAACCATTTTAGCAATAATACTTCTATCAATAGCAGGAAACAGTGTGTTCCCAATAAACTCCATATCTTCTGATGACAGTGGATCAACGTACACCTGTAGAATCAAGAGCATGTGAAGTGTTGATGTAGTCTGAAAACTACAAGACAAGATCATGACATAGCTTAAACCAAACAAATAAGCTTGCCTGTGTAAATCTGTTAAGAAAGGACTTGGGCAGACCCTTTCTTCCACCTCCTTGTCTGTACGGATTCTGGCATCCAAAAATCTTAGTTGTCTTGTGCTGTACATGAAAATTCATTCCCAGTTCTGGAACATAAATCTCTGCTCTGTGGTCAAAGCATGCATTTAGCCCCTCTAAAACAGACTGAGAAGCCAGATTCAACTGACAAAAGAAGAAAGAACACGATATTAATGCTTCACAAAGCACTTTTGCATAATCTCTAGTTTAACAATCTGATACAAGCAGAAGGTAAAATTCAATTTTTTGCTGTTCTTGCATTGTTATATGTTATTATCTCCAGCTAAACTGTTATTACAGTGGAGCAACTAACTAACACCTTTCCTTATTTGCACTTGCTATTTGTACTGTATTTTCACCATGAAAACAAAACAATACTCCCATTGTAAAATCTGCATGTTCAAGATATTTCTTCTGAACTTATGTTCATATATCTGTGATATTCAGAGTTGGGTTTTTTGTTTGCTTGTTTTTTAAATGAAGGCAGTCTGGGTTCTTTAAAAATAAAGGTTGTTTGAAGTGGTATTCTGCACAATATGAAGGAGGTATATAAACAGCTAAAGAATCTAAGATTTTGCACTCTAATAATTAAGACTGCATGGTGCCAAGAAGTGAAGTCTGTATGTGTCTGTCTTGAAAATTCCTGCTACATGGTACAAAAACAAACCCGCGGTGGCAGGATAGCTTATATTGGCAAAACAGAACTCTTCTTCACCTCAATTAAATCAGTATCCAATACAGTGTAGTAGTCCCAGCAAAATGCCTTCTACTTTAGTGAAATTATATCCATACATGAGCATGTGTACCAAACTTCTGTCGACACTCTTCCCAAAAACTTTCAAACGTAAATCAAACCTCTCCTTAGTTTTCCACAGTAATTTACACTGGGATTCAATCCTTATTCTCTTGTTTGAAAGAGGTCTAGTCAAAACTGGTCTTTTACGCTCCCTCTACAGAGGGCCAATGGACTTTGTAGAGGAAGATTAATTTTCTCTTAAGTGGAATGATCACTTTTTCAGTGTGGCACTGGATGCACATCACTAAAGGTAAGTAAAATTTATTTCAGTCATCAATCCTTGAAGGTATTTATCCTACATGCCAAATCATCGCCTTGGCTCTTCCAGAGCATTCCATTTTACCTGTGCCCCAAACTTGAACTTACCTCATCTAATACAATCCAGTGTCCAGCTTTTAATGCTGCTAGTAGTGGTCCATCACGCCAGGCAAATTCTCCTCCCTTCCCACCTTCAACAGGCAAGTCTGTCCCAAACAAATCAGTCACATCCTTTGGGATTAGAGAAGAGGAGAGGTATGTAGAAATTAAAAAAAATCCAAAGTTCATAAACAGTCTTTGTAAACTTTACTTCATTTTCCTCCTCTCCTTTTGATACCTACATTTTAGCACTATTTAAAAAAAAAATAAATAAAATTAGTAATTGCAAGATGCTAAAAGTTTTTCCATTACAAGACTCCAGTGACCAGCTACTATATTTAAAAAAAAAATTAAATTGGAACAGAAAAGCAAAAACACCATAAAGTTGTTTTCAAGTGTTTTTACAGAACCCAAGAAAAACACAGTAGACAAAGGCACACACGTCTTCACTGGAAGAGAGCAGAAAAATCTGGGAATTGGCATTTGCCCACAGAAGCTCACTGCTCTTTCTGGTTCCCGCTTCCCATTTAATTTTATCTTGAGACCAAAAAGGAAAGACTGACATTTCAGACTCATTGCCAAAGTTAAAAACAACTATGCTTTTTAAATTAGGCAAAACCTCCCCTCTGCCATAAACACAAAGCTACAAAAATAGTATTTTATTCTACCGTTTGCTCAGACAGGTTGATTCGAACAAGACAGTTTCCTGAGGCTTTTGCCAGGGCAGCAACTAGACTGGTCTTGCCCACTCCTGGTGACCCCTCCAACAAAATAGGTTTGTTAAGCTGTAGGGCTCTCAACAGTCTTTGTGCATTCACTGCTGTAGTCCCAGCATTGAGAGCATAATCTGTAACACTGCTTCTCTGCAGTACAGGGCCTAAAACAAAGAAAGGTAAACCAGAAAACAATTAAAATGGAATGTTTTATGCTGGAGCTGCTGACAGTGTGCTTCCATACAAGATCATTCTGTCTTTCAATTCCTGATCTTGTTACAGCAAACAAGAGTGCTCAAGCTCGTATCCCATTCTCAGAGAGCAGGCACAGATACTTTCTGTTGGATCCATGGCTGCATCTCAGACCATCTCCACATATTTATGCTGAATTTTGCAAAAAGCACATGAATATATGATGTATTTCACCATGAAACTTCAACACTTCCTGGTTCATGACCCAAACTAGAGATCTATCCCTGAAAAATCTCTCCTCTGCTTCAGACATATAGATGAAAACCTCAAAAAGCAGCTTTGGAAAATTTAGCACTGAAGGTATAATTCAGCCATGCTACAGAGCAACACATTAATCTGTTCCATACTCTGCAGTTCAGTGAAGGAAGAGTGCTTTAATTGAAGTGTGCTGCTAGGCACATATTTTCTTTACTGTTACAATGACATACAACGAGGACGAGAGAACAGAGCTTGTCTGCCAAATTCCAGCCAGTACAGTTCACTGGGACATCACTCCCCAAATTCTGTAACAAAGCACTGCTCAGGAATACAAGATACTAATCACCAGTTTATCTTACACATCTCGGTACCCGTGTAGTATGAAGGGGATCCTTCCTTTTGTGATTTAGTTAGCAGAGGGAAACTAAGCAGTTTACAGAAAAGCACTACCTTGTACAATTTTATGCATGACTAATACAATCTATGGGTATCAAAATGTTCGAAGACTAATGATTAATACAGCATTAGGAACACATAGTTCCATGTACTAAAAACTAACCAGCTGAACTAGAAAGCTCACAGTCACCAAGTTTTAGTCCCATCGCTATATTTATGGGGTAGAAAGCTCTATTTTCATAGTTCCATTTGCATTAATTTCTCACATGAGGAACTGTAATGCAGAGACTAAATAATTTTCAAAAAATTGCAGCAAATCTTTGGAAAGCCACAGCAAGGCAGGGCACTAGTCTCAATTCTGTTCAGCATTGTACCCAGGACCCCTGCTTCCCATGCTGTACACAAGGGCCAGGATGAGCTGTAGCTTTAATTAGTAGAAATCAGCAGACATTCTGACCATGCAAAGTGATAGAAACTACAGCTCAAAATGAATGAAGCTTTGTTACACCAAAAAGTCTACTAAAATTAGGCCATTAACCAGTAATTTTAAAAAGCCAAAAAAAGTAATTAACAGATGTGTCGCCTTAATAAATGTCATCAAGTTGCAATCAACACACTTGGAGGCAGAAAAGGCATTCTCCTAGGGCTTAAGAACAACCTATAAGTTTTTCCTGTAATGATACAGGTATCCTACTTAGGTTCAGTGAATAACAGAACTATTGGGAATAAAACCCACAGAATAAATGTCCGCCCACTCCCACAACGTCTCTTGCCTCTTGGAATAAAAAAGGGTTGGATTCCTATAACGTTGTCCATCCACACAAACTCTTTCTCCTTTGTTTTGTCATAAACCTTTAGTTCATTCTTCTGATAATCAGTCAGCACAAGGAATTGACTCATTTTCTCACAGAGGAATGTCAGGCATTTTTCACGAGCCAATAAAGCCATATCAGCTGAGCAGGATGTTGTACCTGTAATTAGAAAAGTTAAGTGTGCTCCACAAACTTAACCAGGCACATTCATCTTACAACTAAGAAACTCCATTCTTTCACAGATTCCATTTTTGTGCAGTATTCTGTTTCAGGTTTATGTTTCATGTTAACATTTTTGCTTGCCAGTACTATTTACTATGGACAAATTGTGCTGTGAGCAACAGAATTAAGGACACTACTTCCAAAACTTTCTTCTACCATCGCAATAGTCCTGGTTCCTTGCCATGGTTCCCCAGGCCTTCTTTCCCTGCATTTCTTGCGGCTTTTCACCTTTTCCCTATGCCCATATCTCCTATTTATCAGCTTGGCCAGTGGCCAAACACACAAAGATTCATTTTGAGCTACGCATACACACAGATGCTGGCACGTCAGGTGGGAGAGAGAGAATAATATGTGGCAACATAATTACGTACCATATGAGCTCTGAAGACTCAAAAAAACCCCTATAGGTCTTCTTAATCTGTGTGCAAGCCTTTGTAATAATATTACTACCTTTAACTTACTTGAGCTTGTCGTATTATTCAAACTCCTGCTACTGAAACAAAAAAGGCATATGAAGTACCTGGTACTGTTAAATGGAAGTGAAAACATCTCCCAGAAGAGTTCCATGCTGATGTAAAGCATTTTATTTGAATTCTACTCAAAAATATTAATACCAACATATACTTCCACATTTCAGCTACCAAATGAGTACCAAAGACTTACCTGATCCTATTCCATCAATGTATACCAAACACGCCGCATGAATAAAAGACATCATTGGAGAAATGTAAAAGTGACTATATTCCTTGGCAGGATTTGACACTTCATCCTGTGCCGTGACATTCATAAAATTAACCCACGACAAGACATCTCGCACACTGAGGATACGCTGGCGACCAAAATCTTGATTAGTGAGCCATTCAACAAAGTCCATCATGAGCTCTGCTATGTCTGCCCCTGGAAACAGAAGGAAAAAAACCCAAAGCAAAACAGTGGAGTTATCAAATAATTTTTTGGTCACATCTACTACATTGTTGTATAAAAAGCACTGAAGTAGGTACAGCTGCAATGTATGAGCAAAGTGGATGGGTACTCCATATCCTAACAGGCAGGGTAACTGAAGAGTAAGTCCATGCCTGTGCTGTCTTTACAGATCCTTTTAAATTGAAATAACGAGACAGAATTAAGTTATTAATACTAAGAGTGAGACTGATGGCAGAAAACAAAGCACCAGTTCTTTCAACACCTTACAGTGAAACTAAGACTGTGCAGTGAAGAGTCAGGGATAATTAAACTTCTTGAACGGTGAAGTAAAGACAGCCTTGAACTTACTTCTGGCTAGCCATATAACAAACAGTGAGAGAAGAACAAAGCCCAAAATACTTCATAACTGTCCTCAGAGAGAGATGTAGTTAAAAGAAAAAGGGACACAGGGAGTAAAAGATGAGGAAAGTTTAGCAGCCGCCAAACTAACATTTTCTTAGTGTTTGAATACCAACACACAGAGAAATACCTACCTTGATGGTTTATTCCGCCCAGAGACAATCCTGGATGAAGATTGTGTTTTACAATCTGTATCAAGTCATCACGGCCATTGCTTTGTGGACACCATATTTCTGTAAATCTGTTGCGCAATGCAGGAGAAAGCTACAAAGGAGGAGAATGACATAAGGATGTAATGTAACTTGAACAGTATTACTTCAGGTTGCAGTTAACTGATAGCCTTGTAGCCACAGTACTTGCAAACAACAACATGACCAAGCTAGACTTCTCCTTCTAATTTTGACAGAGCCATTTTGTGGAATGTGGATTTTCAAATTTTCAGTAGTGGCATCAATGCAGGAAATAGCTGATAAAGTTCAAAAGAATGTGGGAAGAAACAGAGCTGGTTTGCAAGAACCAAAGTTCTATTTCATTCTAGGACATCGTGTATCAAACAATGGCCATGTAATCTCCCTTTGCTTACAGAAGTAAACTACCACATGGAAATCCACCTTCAATTACAACTTGTTTCTGTAATTCCTCTCTCCCTCTGGCTGAATAAGTCAGACAACAGTCATTAGCACAAACACAATGCAGAAATAAACGCCCTTTACACACATGACTTAACAAGGAGTTGTTGTGTACTGTAGAAATCACTTTAAATGAGCACCCATCTTTGGGGTAAAAGAGCTTATAGGTTTTTTTTAGTCCTACCTCCCAATACTGCTTAAAAGTTTGGTTGGTTGGTTTTTAACCTGTCTTAAGTTACTTAAAGCCAAACTTCAGAACGAGATATTTTTTTCATTTAACGAGAAAGGTCTTTTGGGATGTGATGTTTCATATGCACTGAGAATGGCAAAGTGACTTCTAATTGTCACTTTCTGAACAATATTAGGGAGAGTAATCTTGCACAATATGCAACCTCACACTACTCCATGTTAGAGCTGGATTTACTCCCTTCATGAGCCACATTTCCTGTACTTCAAGTATTCTACATATCAAGCCTACCTAGTATTTAGAGACCTGAAGTTTTCTTTGGCATTCTACTGAGTATTGACATATACTGTCAAAATGGCAGTACACAGAAATGATGGAAAACACACCCACACCCCCCAGTCCTCCCCTAAAAGCAATGAAGTAGGCACCTACTAGGAAGCACTGGATGCCCAAACTGGCATGATGCATTTTTTGCACTGCACCTCCAATCACTAAACAGTCAATATGACCAGACGATTCACACTGCACTTCCAGTTGCTTTGACATTTACCTCTTTTTTCCCAAAGTCACCTCCTGGGTTCATGGTTGCAAGGATATGAAATGTCTTTCCTGCAACTAATAGTTCTACCTCATTCTCCTCATCATCTTGACCACCTTTTTCAGCAAGTACCAATGTCTTCTCAGCTTCAAGAACACTAGAGAGGAGGTTAAAAATACGGTTTATTTTAAATTCCATTTCACACTTCTAAAGGTTACTTAAAAAGGAAAAGCACATTAATTGGGCTGATTAAATAGTCACTGCTCAGAATTCATACTAAAAATTTAAAATGTGTTCATCCTCCCCAATTAAGAACATTTCTGATTTTTTAAGAAGGAAACTCTACCCAGCCTTGTTGATACGGTTCAGTTCAAACGATCTGTCATGAAACTTACCTAATGAAGGATGTATCTCACAAGTCTCTTTACAAAAGCAGTGGCAAAATCTATAATCACAGGAGCTAAAGAAATCTGCACAATAAACCAGTCTTGAAGCTGACAGGCTATACATGTGAGGAGCATTCTACTGGGTTTTTGTGGGCTTGGGAGATTGTTTGGTTTATTAACACAAAAAAGAGCAAAATCACTACATTTTATTTCTGGGATTTGACAAAACACACCATTTTCAAGAACTCACTGGAGATTTTATTTTTAAGTTTCTAACTTGACTCACGCTGTAAATTGTGTTCAGCTACTGTTTAAACTGTTTTAGCTGAACTAAGGTTTATGTTCTTAATTTCTTTACCCAGGGACATGAGCTATTGAATAAAGCAAACCCTTTCATCATCTTATTTTTGTCCATGACACAAACATAGCAATTAGAGTACAGATTAGTCTGTAGCAGCACTATAAATCCAAATGGAAAGTAATGGCACCAATCAAAGTATTCAAACCCAACATAATCAGTGTGGTAACATATGTCAAAGAAACATACACATATCTGTTTTTCCAAGTGCCTTTTGTTTTCCCAGGTAACTTAAGACAACAAGATCTAGGCAAGACAAGGCAGACGAGGCAGTTTCATCTTATCATAGAATGNAGCTTTTCATCCACCAGCACCCCCAAGTCCCTTTCCACAGGACTGCTCTCCCATATATCCTCTCCCAGCCTAGACTGATAGTGCTGGTTACCCTGGCCCAGGTGCAGCACCCTGCATTTGGCTTTGTTGAACCTCATAAGGTTCACCTGGGCCATACTACCTTTCTCCCTAGCTGTAATTAACATCTCAAACAGCAAAAACTGTCTAACTGATTAAAACTACCACCTCTATCAGATTGATGACAATTAGAAAAACAAAGCAAACTGGCATAGAAGTTGAAATATGAACAAGGCCACAATAATCTGGGTCAATCTCTCTTTCAGCAAGGACTATATGTTTAAGAACGCAGCTCACCAGGTGAGGAAACAAATGTGCCTAAAATGTTAGATCTACCTGTCTCCTGTTTGTGTAATGAACAGGCACATTGAGGATACTTAACACATTTAAGACATACCTGTTAAGTCGCTCTAGTACAGAATCATCAGCTAAAGAGATCTCATCAAGGAGAAAAAACCCCTCTTCTTTCATTGCTAAAACAAGAGGTCCATCACACCACTCAAAGAGTCTAGAAGCATCAGATTCCTCCTAAGAAATGGAAAAGGAAGTGAAAAGTCATTAATAATTGCTACATTTTGCTTCTGTGGTTGCACTACCCAAACTACTACTGATGCAAGACAAACCTGCTCTTTCGACCTCTGTCTGACCGGCCGCAGCCCTCCCAGGAAGTCCGACGTCTCCATGTGCAAGTGGCAATTCACTGAGAACAGCTTCTGATTTGTTAATGCTGCAAAGATCTGGCAAATGGTAGTTTTACCACACCTGCAACAAAGTAATTTAATTGAAAGGGAAGAATTAAAAAAAAAAAAATAAATCAGCTTTCCTTGAAAGAAATATATGCAAAGTGAAGCCATTTCTGGCACAACTGCTGCTGACTCGCACAAGATGCCTTTAATTAAATTTAAATCACTATCTGCATTGATGGATTTCTGCAAGTTCGAAGTCAAATTTATTTCAGTGCCTACAGGTACTCAACTAGCCTAAAATTACACTGAACTGGAGATGCAACATATCTAGACCAAGTCTAAGTCTGAGGGAACAAAATTCCTGGAGTTCTCACTTCTCTGTTTTCTTGCATTTTCCTTCCCTTCTCTCCTACAAAAATTTACTCTCCAAATTTATAACCAGCACAGGAACTGACAGCATCTACTTCCACAATCTCCTTTACAGCATATGAGGCAGTGGCAGGGGGAAGAAATAGTAGCAATACTATATTCAAGCTCTTAAAACATGCAAAGTGAATGTGCTCTCAAACAGAAAAATCAAAGAATAATGAAATCATTAAGGTTGGAAAAGACCTCTAAGATCATCAAGTCCAATTATCAAGATGTCCCCAGCAAAGCACAGTGAGGTTCTACAAGGTACCTTGTGAAAAGTGGTCGCAGAGTCAGCTCATTTCAATTTTACTACTCTCTATACGTGGTTATACATAACACAGATAATCCCATTAAAGACTTGTGCTGAAAGAGACACAATTGCTTCCCCTCATAAGGGAACTGTCAAAAACAGCAGCTGCAAGTCTGCCATGACAGAGGCTTAAAAGTCACAGATCAAAGCAGCACTGAGCCCCACACAATCATTTTGATTGACTCAGTGGCTGGTGCAGCACCACAAAGAACTGAATTGTAAAAAGCAAGGTTACCCAGTGTCTCCCACCAGCAGTACTGGTTCACCAAACTCCAGGGCTCGTCCCACCAAAATGGCAAGTCTCCTCATCCCTTGAGTCCAGACAATATGGCTAAAATCTCTGTCCATCACTGACGTCTGCATGGAGGATTTAGCTGCACAACACAAAGCAATCCATCAGCTTCAGTCACATCTAGAGACCTACCAGAGTGGTCCTGCTAGGAAACTCACCCAGTAGCTTTTTGACACTTTCCTCTGAGAAGAGAGACTCGGGATGTAGTTTTTTCTTGAAGTGTTTTTCAAGGACACTCTGGATAACATCCACCTCCTCCTGTTTCCTGACTCTACCTGCCAGGAGCATAAAACCTATAAAAGAGGAAGAGAGAAAGCAATTACTACCTGATTAATCAGCAATGATAATTTATACTTGAGAACTAGGGTTAGAAAGCAATTCCACGGACACTTTAAAAACCTGAGGTAGCAGAGCTCACCGTCATTTGCTAGGTGCTGAAGCCAGTCATACTCCTTCTCCAGCTGTTCTGCTAATCTGTACCTTTCAGCCCAACGAAATAGATCCCGCAGGGTGATGAACCCATGCTTCCCAGCAAACACTGTCGAACCTCGACGGTAAGACTGTCATAAGAGAAAAAACGTGAGCTATTTTTTCATGGACCTGTCCAAACACTTAAAGCAAAGCTCATCAGGGCTCTCTGATATGACATGTCTTCAAACAAACTGTATGAACAAAAGTAAGTCTAATACAGTCACTCAAATTACCTTTAAGCAGGTATTTGATAGGTACCAGGAGCAAAATAATATAGATAAAAATGCTGAGAAAGAAATAGGCACCCAGAATAAAACAAAATCCAAGCAAAACTTGGGTTCTACACCAAAGCATATGTTAGCATTTTGAAGTGTGCTCTGGTTTGTGATGCCGCAATTGCTTTTAAATATGAGATAGTTTTAGCCACACACCAAGTGTTAAATGCCTGTTAAAATACAGGAGTGTCAGAACACATCCAAAATTACTGCTTAAAAACAATACCAAGTTTAGCATGACCCAAAGACATGTACAAATGCAATATTGTGCTTTAGGATCCAGAGCAAGGGATTACTCTACCCATCAAATCCCAATGCCTTTGGTTATTCTCTCTATCTTAGCCACTGAACTCCACACTTTGATGGGTTCTCTTCCATCAATTACGGTTTAGATTTTTAAATATCTGCCAGTTAGCAACACCTCTCCCACAAAGGTATTTCTATGACTTTGTGCTGAAATATGTTTGCATGTCTTCTACAAAAAGAAGAAAGACTCCCATACTTGCAAGTCTAACATGACTTTGACAAGCTTGCTGCAATAAGAAGGTGGCAAACTGCACCGTTTGTGCAGGATGGTTTCCAGTTCAGTGCTTGGCAGTTCATCAAAATGCAGTTCCACAAAACGATTTCTGAAGGCTCTGGACAAAACCTGGAATATAAGAACATAACTATTGCTAGAACTTTTTCCTTTGATATTTCTCATGTTATATATCTTCCCCTAAACATCCAAAGGAAATACGGATATCATCATAGCATACAAATTAGCACATACTCATAAATGTTGAAAGAAAGCATAAGAGACAATCCAGAGTGGGACAAGAACTTTAAAACACTTTGTGTTTTAATCATGATAGGTAGCTAAGCACCAAGCAGCCACTTGCTCACTCCCCCTGTAATGGGATGGGAGAGAAAATCAAAAGCATATAAGTGAGAAAACTCTTGAGTTGAATTAAAGACAGAGGCAAAGCAAAAGGTACATGCACAAGGACAGCAAAATTAGGAATCGCTCACTACTTCCCACCAGCAGGCCAGTGTTCAGCCATTTCCAGGAAATCAGGGCTTCATCATGCACAACGGTTATTTGGAGAGACACCAAACATCCCACTCTTCCCCATTTTCCCTCCAGTTTTTATTGGTGAGCATGACATCATATGGTCTGGAATATCCCCTTGGTCAGTTGGGGTCAGCTGTCTCAGCCGTGTCCCCTCCCAGCTTCTTGTGCACCCGCAGCCTACTCGCTGGTGGGGCAGTATGAGAAGCAGACAAGGCCTTGACTCTGTGCAAGCACTGCTGAGCAGTAACTAAGACATCCTTGTGTTATCAATGCTGTTTTGGTCAGAAAACCAAAACAGAGCACCATATCAGCCATTATGAAGAAAACTAACTATTCCAGTCAAAACCAGTACAAAATGGACATCAATAGCCTAAGTCAAATCTCTTCTCCAGTGCTTTTGAGCAAGAAATGCTGAGTCAAATACAATGTACATGAACTCCAATTAAGTAAAGTACTTATATCTCAACTAATCAAAATGAATTAGAAATTTACTATCTGCAAAACAAGCAAGTAACCCAAGCAGAACCCAGCTGTAGTGAAATTTAGTTCACAGCCAACTCAACACTCTACCTCCTGAGAGCTTCATGTTAATTCTGCGCTACGCATTAGAAAGTTTTCACATCCCACTTCTATGCAGGAGAGAGATTCATTCCCTAGAGTCGCAGCTACTCAACGTGAGATTATACAGACCTTTCTGCCACCATAGAGTCCTGGAGGATTCTGTGTAGCAAAGAGCATGAAGCGAGGGTGAGCTTTGACAACTTCCTGGGTTTCAGTAATGAACAGCTCCCTGTTATCATCCAACAAACGATTGAGAGCCTCCAGAACATCAGTGGGAGCCAAATTCAATTCATCTAGAACAATCCAGTAACCCTTCCTCATTGCATCTATGAGAATACCTTGGAGGGAACAGAAAAGGTCCTAGTTAAAAATCTAACAAACTAAATCTAACATTAGAAAGCATTCAGATCCTTTCAGCAACCAGTTTTCACCCAGTATAAAAGCCAATCCAAAGATGTGAGCAACAGTATTAAATTGTTGAATTATCTTATTTATGTCCAATAAGACAAGTATAATGAGATAAACACGAACTCTTAATTCACTGAAATTCACATAAGTGATTACCATCAATATGCAACTACTAACTTTATGACAGGTCACAACTCCATTGTAATAAAACAAGCAAGTAGAAGAGAAAAAAGCAGTAAAGAGTGAGACAGAAATTCGGAGTAAATATAATATGTCCACCTACCTTCCTTAAATACCAGCTTCCCAGAGGCATCTGATGTATAACAGCCAATATATTCCTGGATGTCAGTATGCTCATGATTGTTAATCCTTACACAATGATTCCCAGTAGCAGCAGCTAACCAGCGAATTAAACTGGTTTTACCAACAGAGGTCTCTCCTTGAATCAGTACTGGATGAGTCCTAAAAGGGATAACCAAAATAGTGGTTTAGAAGCATGAGTTATATCTTTCTCATATACATGACATCAACATCTTTTGAAATTTCCACAGATCTACATCATCAAACTACATTACCAAAAGACTACCACATAACTCACTTAAAGTATAGAAGGGAACACAAGTAACTGCTCCCAGGTGCTAACTGCTGCCTATGAAGCTTTAAAGGGCAGTGTGAAATAAGCAGGTTATTCTAACTGCAAAATTCTAGACTATCATTTAAACAAAACTGGGTATGGCAGTAAGATGGTTTAAGGAGACAAGAAACATGTATAAATCCAAGTCACCATATAATGAAAAGTTAACTGTGAAGTAGAAGGTAAATGAAATTATTCATGCCAAACAAAGGCTATCAGGCATCAACACTCAAGGCCCAAATAAACATCTTTAACTTAGTTTTTTAATGGGAAAGTTGAAACAGACTTACCCTGCAGACACAACTCTGGCAATGTCTTTCAGATTAAGCTTAACTGAAGGTGTTAACACATAAGTCTCATCTACAGCAGGTTCTTTATCACCAGCTGAAATCCAGTATCCTTCTATAAGTACAAATCTCCCTCCTTGGGGTTTTGGTATTTGCTGTGGAGACATTACAGAAATAAGAGAATACACAAATTAATTTCTATTTGTTAATGAAGACAACTACTGTTACATTGCAACACTTCTGCAGGAAGCACTAGCCCCTGGTCACAGAATGCAGACTACAGGAAAAGCCTGACCAGATTATTTCAAGGTCATGAAGCAGGAATCAGCCAGTGCCATGAAGTTAAAATGTCTCAAAGAGTCCTAGCACTGAATTTTGAAGTACGCTTCCAAGAGAGAAACCGGGTTTTATCTTTACATATTAATACATATTTTCTAATATGAAGGTTTTTATTCTGAAATAAATACCTCTTACAACTGGCTTCCCCACCCCATCTGTCCAGTTCCCCATGCAAACTCATGCTGGGCTCCCAGCACTATTAAAATTCTTCCTTTCCCATTACAGACAAAGCACAGATGTTTCCTTCATATCCATATGTTCTGTATTCAGTGTCTAAAAATAAAGAGCCTGTGAAAGCTCCTCAAAAGTCTGTGAAAGGTTTACAGTTGGAGTCTCTGTATGAAGCTGTCCACACTCCACAATGCTGTGATTATTCAGACTTCCATATTTTTTCAAATTAACAAAGTAGCTAACATAAGGGCTTTTAAGCAGAAGTGAAACACTATGAAGGAAGAGTATTAGATTTTTCTTTCTAGTTCTTATCTTTATAATATGAAAAACAGGACTCTGAGAAGGAAATGTAGAAGAAAAAGGCAAAGATGACAACTCAAGTAATTTCTACTCTGAATACTTAACAGCTCTATATAGGCTTAGTTACCTACCTGCTTGAGAAGGCTTTTGATGTTGCCAGAGACTATATGCTGGCAAATTAGCTTTTGAACTACTGGGTGAGAATCTCTGTCAAGCTGTGTCAGGAAACTCAAACAGAAGCCCTGAAAAGAAGAATTCTTTTCAGTGATAAAATGAAAAATCATTAGGGGGAAAAAAACCCCCAGAGATTAAAGAATCACTTCTGTTTAATACTGCTCTTAGAATAGAAGATTATTCTTTACTCAAACAGTCTTTGTAGTGACTACACACTGAAACAAACCCAACATAGGTAATCACCTCATATAGTGAGCGTGGAATGCTGCTACATGGATTACATGCTGCAAATCTCAATGCCCTGCAAAGTGTGCGGAGACTATAGTGAGGTCTGTGGCCAGTCCCATCCACCAGCTTCGTTTCTGCTTCCTTTCTCACAGATAAATAAAAGCTGCAAAAATAGAAGAGTTACATAATGCTGTTATGGATCAACCATTACTCTAAGAAATTAAACTCAAAGTATGAAGTAAGCTCCAAGTAAGTATCTCCAACTGTCACTTGTTCTAAGAGCTCCAGGTTAAGCAAGCCAAGCCAAACTCTGCCATCTGTGTAGTCAATGAAGCAAAGCAGCAGAGTATTCTAGAACCATATTTTGGAGTTTGATATATAGAGAATGACTACAAACTCAAAGTATTCTAAACATGTAAGTTCTGCAGGTTAATGCAGTGAGATGGTACATGTTCAACTAAGGGGAAAAAAGGTCATTTAATAAACCCATGAGACTTCCATTGTATGATCTACAGAAACAAACCATTTTAGTCCCTCAGATGGGAAAAAACTGCAACACAAATGCTTTTTAACTAGCAGTACCAAGAAAGCAATTCTGACTAAGAAAAAGTAAATCTCCTTCCCATAAGCACAGAAACCTTCAGAATGAAGAGGGTGGATGTCTACCCTCTTCCCTTTCCTAAGGCTGTGCAAAGTGCTGCTGCATAGGGAACACTGCAGTTTCCCAAAACAGTCTAACCACAGACTATGTTTACATACTTTTTGTGACTTAGTCCATCAAGGATTTAAAGAGACTACAACCAACTTACTTCACAATTCCTTGTACTGTATTTTTGTTCACATTCAAGCCTCTCAGATAATCCATGATAAGAACTTGCAAGTCTCCTTCATTTCTCAATTCTTCTACATAAAGTTCAGTAAACCTAGAAGAATCAAATCAATCCACAATGCTTAAGACATCTGACCATATAACATGATTTTTAATTTTTTTTATATATTATTCTCATGGTATATAACATTTAAAATTTGTAAACTGACTTGTCAAACTACATATAGATTCAAGAACCAGAGTAATTACCAATCAGTTAGATATTACTAATACTTCCAAGTAATTTACCAGAACTATTTTAACTTAGTAGACTGAAAATCAACTATGGGACTGTATTTTTTCAAATTAAAATTTTAAACAATTTGTGATAGGTATCTAAACATTACAGCCTGAACACTGGAACACTAACATAGCGGGAGCACTTTTCAAAGTGGACTCTTTAATGTTCTCTATTTTAAAAAATGGACACTTATGAGATACCATCCATTCTAATTTTGTAATTACTAGCATTTCCAGGACCAGCATATCCAGGTTGTTTTCTCCTTTTACAAGTATTCAGCTCAGCAATGACAGAATGAGAAAACTTGATAATGAGCAAAGGAAAACGAGTAACAAATAAATACCCAATGAAGTACTGAGTTCTTTAAATATGTCAGTGTTCCACACTTGGAACACTACACCTGCAGGTCTAGTTAGAGTCACAAAGCACTTGTCTTCAATATCCCCATTAGAAACAAACTGCTGCAGTAGCACTCCCAGGCACCAACAGCTTGATTGTAAAGAATTCCCCTGCCCCTAGAGACAACGCTCCACACTACTGCTAGACCATCTGCTCATGCTCAGCAACTTTACAGAAATGTTTTCCTGATGCTATTTCATTAAAAACCATCACCACAATGTGGAAAGCATCTCTCACAGGAAGTTAATTTGAGTTCAGATTTATATCCTGAGGCTTCAAATCAGGCATTCTTCACTGGGCCAGCTTGTGAAGGCAGCTAAATTCCGCACAGACAGAGACTAAGTATTTTTTCACATAATCATTATTTCCTACCTGTTTCTTATTCCTGGAGGAAGATTTCTCTTACCAACATCTGTAGCTGGGTTCATGCATGCAAACAAGCGAAAATCAGGGTGACGGACAAGAGGCTCTAAAAGAAAACAGACTGGGAGTGAGCAAAAAGTTGGGAGGGAACACCATTGGGACAGCCAACCCAAACTGGCCAAAGTGATAGTCCCTACCATGTAACAACATACTCAGCAACAAGAACTGGAGTAGAGGAAGAAGAGGATGGTGATTTTTGTCTTTCAAGGTGGCTGTCACTTAGAGACTGGCTAGACTTTGGTCTGCTTGTGGGAGTTGGTTAGTGACTGCCTTTGCACCACTGGTTTCACATGAGTTTTCTCTCTTTTGCTGTTCTTATTTTCTCCCCTCATTCTGCTGAGGAGTGGCAGGGTGGGACAAGTGAGAGAGCAGCTGTGTGGGTGCTTAGCTGCTGGCTAGGGTCAACCCAAGAACTCAGAAAAAGCAAAGGCCTTGTACACATATTTCTAGCTGAAGAATATATTTGCAAGATCAGTGAAAGACAATTATTACAGTGGCAACTGAATCTCATGTTCCATGCCCTTATCCATCAAGCTACCTCAACTTTTTTTAGTCAAATTACTCTCCTTGAATAGTCTTTAGACACAGCAATGCTTACTGAGAACATTAGAGAGATCTGCTCATTGTAGAGTCCAAAGAAGCAAAATTTCCGCACACTGAAATCTCCTGAGTCACAGGGAATTAAAACTCTCACTTCTTGCATAAAAGTATGAAGTCTAGAAAGAATATAGTATTCTTTTCTGCACAGATTAATTTTAATGGTAAATGTTCTCAACTTACTTTGAGCCATATAGAATAGGGAATTCAGTAACTGGATAGCAAGATCTGGCATAAGCAAGCACAGAAATAATACCTGTGTCTCCTCTGTCTAGTAACACCAGTGACCCAGATGATCCTTCCAACAAACCACTCAGGCACTCTAAAGTCTCTGCTGCAGCCAAGTTAATCTCATCCAATAAAATCCACTCTCCTTTTTTTACTGCTTGTGCCAGAGTACCCTAAAAATAAAATCAATTTGTTAATTGTGTTACCAGCAATGATATATCAACTGAAGCATCTATATACTGGAAATACTTATTTTGCAGTTTACTGGCTGATTAGACAAATGGCAATTCCAGACCTTTTACAGCAATAGCTGTTTTATTGCTCTCCTTCAATAACAGCAATTATTTTCCAAGTCAGTCAGTTAGCACAATATTCAGTTACCATTTAGATTGGCTCAGATAACAGAATTAAGCTCTCTTATTTGGGCAATGGTGCCTGTCAGTGATAGCCATCACTGTGGTGCATAAGCTTCACTGACTCCACTATGAGACTAAAGACAGTTAATCTAAAGAAATCCAAACACACGAGTAGCATCACACTCCTCAGGGAACTGTATCTTACTAATTAAAACTATGCTTAAGTAGAAGGTTCTCCAACTATTCATACAGTCATTTTTTAGAAAGAAGACTGGTCAACATTTAACACGCTTTATACAAAATTAGAGAGAGCATATATCCAGGCTAACAGTGTGACAAGGAACAACCATCAGTTTCCTCCGATGACAAAATGTCATGAGAACATTAGACCATGGGTCTGAAGCATTAAAAAAAAAAAAAAAAATTAAAAAATCACTTCTTGATAAACAGCACAGATGCTTAACATTAAATCCTTCACAGGAATCCCTGGGTTGAAACATGTCCTACTGGAGATTGGTCAAGATTTTTTTTTCTAATCTCTTACACTTAGAAAATCATATGACATACTGGTGATATTCTCTTACCATACCATTCCTAATTCTTATTATACAGCATTGAATTAATGTGTTAACACAAAACATCCTTCCCAACCCTATCTACCATCACCTCCTTGAAGCAGCACACTTCGTTCCACAGTTATCACAGAACAAGATTTACTTCACAGTAAGATTCTTGCCAGGAAGTTATTTATATAAGACTGATTGCAAAGTCTTTTAAATGTTTCTCCTTATTCTTCCTAGCATCAAAATGAAAATCTCTACATACCTCAACAAATGCAAAGAGAAGAGCATTTTCTGTCATTTTCATCTGTTGATGAGCATGACTTAGTTTAAGACCAAATGCCTCCCACTTTTCCTTCAGTGGTGACCCTGTAAGCAAAAAAAAAAATTTTATTTTGTACCATCAGAACAATACCATAAAAAAATGTTTAACAGTATTCTAATCAAGCACAGAGATACAAGACTAAGCTTGCCTGAGCAACAAAAACATTCGGGTTCTACAGATGACATCTCAGGAATTAAAAACAAAACAAAAAAGCCCAACAAAAATCAAACAAAACACAACTTTTCTATTGGGTTATTTGGAGGGTGGGGTGGGGGTGGTGTTCTTTGTTTGTTGCTTTATTTTTTTAATTTAGCTGAACACTATTGACATATGGGTACAGATAATTTGCTATTCAATCCAGCATGTCCTATCTTAGGAACAAATACTTATGCTGCACTTGGTTCCAGCAATTCACAGAAACAGAAAGAGGCTCCTCAGAGAAATAAATAAAAATTTACAAACCTTATGACAGAACAGATTAACAAACACTTCAGTATCAGTAAAAACACTTCTCAGTTAAGCACTTACCAGTTTATCAGTTATGACATCATTTACTATTATGCTTATTTCAGTTATTTGTTTCAAGTCACAGTCTGAGGTACATGCAGCATGGAAATGACTTAAGTTGCTTTGCAACTTACAGATTTTGGCTTGTCTTTATTTTAGGATTATCAATACTTCCAACAAGTGGTCTTTAAAACATCTGCTTTTTTTTTAAAACACATTTGTGGGCATGTATTTTAATATGCAAATATTCAGAAGAGCCGGTTAAAAGAAGAGGGGAGACAAAGTTCATAATTAAGTTTACTTGGCCCATATTGAATGAAAATTACAAGTTCACCTGTTCAGCAGATCTAGAACCAGAAACCAACTCCATGCAAAGCAAAGTATCAATATTATCTTTGTCCCAAATGGGTTGTGAAGTATAAAACAAAGAAACAAAATGTTATTTGGAAACAAAATCACAATAAAACAAAGCAAAGCAATAGGTATGTCAGCATCACTGACAGTGAAAACAAGTCATTAGCCAGCTCTTAAAGTCATTACCACCCTAAGAGAGCTATTGCTTTGGGTTTGGGGTTTTTCATTGTTGTTGTTTTGCTTTATTTTTAAAATAGGATATATTTGTGAGATGTAACAAGCTTCCAGGGCTGAAAGTATGAATGCAGTCACACGGAAGACTGACACACAAACAATGAGGCCTGTTCACCAAGGCAGTAAACAAGTTAAGTGCTGAGTGGAGATCAGATGTCAAGGGCACCATAGGTCAGACAAGTCAACCTTCACACTGTCAGACACAGCTAACGGTGATGAGTTAGAAAAAAGAAACAAAA
>VYZX01016247.1:61727-84743 GCA_013401335.1 Brachypteracias leptosomus
AGAAATAACCATTATTCTAACAGTATTTTGAATGTCTTGTTGTAGACAAAGATTGCATTTTTTGAAACCCGGATAAAGGATGCAATAAGGGGGATAAAAGGAAAAAAAAACCCAACCACAAACCAAACCCAAACTCAACAAACAAAAATTTCCCAGTATTTATCTACTCTCTGCAAAGGTTCACTGCTAATGATGTGTGTTTTGATCAGTCTGAATTCTCACCAGATGCATTTTCTTTTGCTTCCTTATTAATAGCAGATTTATGAATATGCTGCATGAGTTTTAGCAGATCATGCCAACGTTTCTGCCTGTAGCAGGTCTGAATGTGTCCCAGGAATGTTTGGTTTTTCTTCCTAGAGAATGTCTGAGAGAAGAGTTCTTCAAAAGACTCTCGCAGAGGTAGCCAGATCAGCTTGTTATCCACAGGCTTGTAACTGAAAAGAAACAAAAAGAGTAACTACCTATTTGTGACAAAGGAACAGGAACTAGCATCTGGGAACTTAAAGAATAAAAACAAATAAAAAAGCCACAACAAAACCAGCTACTGAAACAATACTGTGCATGAAGGAACTATGGTTTCTGAAGATTCTACTCAATTAATAAGCAAAGAAAAATGGTACATATTTAAATGTAGCCTATAAGGCGATTTTTATAGAGAGGATGACCCTGATAGGCAAAATATTTTTTGCTACTACCCACCAGCATGTCCAGTGAATATTAAATCATATAAATATTGCACAGCTTAGTCATTTTCAGAGACATTGGGTTGCGCTTTTAAATTACTTCTTCAGATAGACATACACACAATTCAGTGAAATTGCCCCTGTTCTTCAGCAAGAACAGCATTTCTGTAGGCCAACGTGTATCTTAAGACATTTATGCTACTGTCAAACAGATACATTGTCTAAACCCAATTCTTTGACAATACAAGTGCAGTTGTGTTAGAAGCTTGTTCTGATACTGCCAATTTGTTATGCAGAACAGATAAAACAGTAGCCAGTGACTCACCCCCCTAACAGATCTGCTGTGTCACTTTGTTGGTTCATGTTGATCACTCTCAGATTGTGCCCTTGAAACAGAAGTAGAAAGCATTGTCAACTTGGGGGTTTTGTTTGTTTGTTGTTTTTAAAATCACCTTCAAATAAGTTAGTCTTCACATTTTATTTACCTGTAATGTGAGCAAGATACTGAACAGTTGAGGTTTTGCCAGTTCCCGTTTCACCAACCAGAAGCACAGGCTCTCCTTTGACAACACAAACTGCAAGCTGTTCAATCAATACTGCAGATGGCCGTGTGGCAGCAAAGGTTTGTTTTGTTCTGAAAAAACAAAGCAAGCGATTCAAAACCAAGATCTATCAAGCAGCTCATTTCAATTTTACCTTTTTTTTTTTTTTTTTTTCAGGAGTGGTTGAATTTAGGATCATTGATTTTTTAAATTAAAAATACAGGTTTAGAGAAAATTAGTTCCAAGATACCTTTATAAGATACTTATTTTCCTCAAGATGCAACCTAGAAATTCGGGGTTTCCAAAGAACTTCCTGGCTAGTGGAGTTGCTACCACATACAACAAAAACCTCCCTCTACAAAGATAGATTAATCAAAATCTTATAATAACAGCTTTAGATCCATACTGCTCTGAAGAAACTCTAGTTCTAAAGAAGCTGAAAATCTCCATGCTTTGGCTGCCAGAAGTATGATGCAGCCAGCCTTAGAGATACACAAGGTAAAACTCAGATTGCAAGAAGAACTCAGTACACTCCTTCCATCAGAATGATGCTATCCAATTTGCATTTTTTTTAATCCTGTGACTTCCAATCTATTTGGTTATCTACCTAGACTTTAGTAAAGTTTTAGACACTGTTCCCCACAGCATTTGCCTGGAGAAAGTGCCTGCTCACAGCTTGGGTGGGCATACGCTTTGCTGGATAAAAAAAATGGCTGGATGGCTGAGCCCAAAGAGTGGTGGTGAATGGAGATAAATCCAGTTGGCAGCTGGTCACAAGTGGTGATCCTCAGGAATCAGTACTGGGGCCTGATCTCTTTTAATGTATTTATCAGTGATCTGGACAAGGAGAATGAGAGCAGCCTCAGTAAGTTTGCAGATGATACCAAGTTAGGAGGGAGTGATGGTCTGCTAGAGGGTAGCAAGGCTCTACAGAGCAATCTGGCCAAGCTGGATTGATGGGTCAGGGCCAATTATATGAGGTTCAACAAGGCCAAGTGCCAGGTCCTGCCCTTGGGTCACAACGACTCCATGTAATGCTACAGACTTGGGGAAGAGTAGCTGGAAAGCTGCCCAGTAGAAAAGGACTTGGGGGTATTGATCAATAGCTAGCTGAATATGAGCCAGCAGTGTGTCCAGGTGGCTAAGGAGGCCAACAGCATCTTGGCCCTAATCAGAAATAGTGTCCAACAGGACTAGGGCAGTGATTGTGTCCCCCATACTCAGCCCTGGTGAGGCCACATCTCAAGTACTGCTTTCAGTTTTGGGCATCTCACTATAAGAAGGACATTGAGGTGCTGGAGTATGTCCAACAAAGGGCAACAAAGCTGGTAAGGAGGTCTAGGGCACAAGTCTCAGGAGGAGAGGCTGAAGGGACTGGGGTTGTTTAGCCTGGAGAAGCTGAGGGGAGACCTTGTTGCTCTCTCCAACTACCTGAAAGGAGGTTGTGAGGGGCGGTGTCTTCTCCCAAGTAACAAGCAATAGGACAAGACAAGAGGAAACAGCCTCAATTTGCACAAGGGGAGGTTTAGGAAAAATTTCTTCACAGAAAGGGTTGTAAAGCACTGGAACAGGCTGCCCAGGGAAGTAGTGGAGTCACCATCCCTGGAGGCATTTAAAAGACATGAGGATGCAGTGCTTAAGGACATGGTTTAGTGGTGAGCAGGCAGTGCTGGATTAACGGTTGGACTTGATCATCTTAAAGGTCTCTCCCAACCAAAATGATTCTATGATTCTGTTCTATTCCATCACAAAGTATTTTGATTCACATTGAAACAACAGATACTCTACCTTTGTGCAGTGAGAGTCTGGGCTTGTTTCTTCACAAGACGCACTCTTCCAACAGAGACTTCCTGTTCCCGTATTACAATTTCTGGTTTATAGAGTTCACAAAAGAACTCTGCCTGTGAAGAAAGCATCGACATTTCCAATACTAACATTGCTCACATCACACTGAGAACACTTATGCTATGCTACCAGTACTACTTTGCAGCAAGCTAATTTTTCATAGTAAGATTAAGTTTTTTACAGGTTTTACATACTCATCCCCTAAAATACTGAAGGACCTCAGAAGTGTTATTGTCCATAGAAACAATGTTTTTGCACTTAACTTGGTAATGGGTCTATGCTGTTATTTCTACTTTGACTACTTCCACGGTAGTTTAACTACATGAAGTTGAACCTGGGAACAGTTATCTCGACTAATAATAAGCAAACAACCACTCTCAAAAAACCTTTGGCAAATACTGTTGTGGGAACAAGGATATTTTGCCATTGGCAGAGGATAATACAGTCCTGTATTGAAATAATGCAAAGGAAGAAGGACAAACAGAAAAATCCATAGAAGTTTCAGAGATCCATGTCCACCCTGCCAGCAAGCTTTTCCATCTTAAAATAAAAAAGGAGGGAATTTTCTTTGCAATCAAACTTCTACAGTCCGAAATAGCTGAAAAAGTAATGATGCAGTTTAACACAGCCATTTATATCTCATGCTATCAATATACAGTTACTAGGCTCCAGAGAGGTACTTGATTTTAGAATCAATGATTACAGAACAAGTAAGGAAGATTGTTTCTCTCTGATCTGTCAGTGATTAAAGTCCACTTGTAACCACAAAAGAAAAAAACATATTCTTTACTACTCTGTGCTTCTAGCAGTATAGTGTGCTTAGGCAACTGTGCTGTTCCAGCTGTGTTATCCTCATTTTGCATGATGAGACCATTTGCAATCTGCTGTGAAACAGGTTCACTGGAACTTTCAGAGAAAAAACTACAGCTGAAAACGAAACAGCAGAAAAATGTAGATCCTGGGATAGCAGAGAGACCAAAAGGATCATTTGGAACAGAGAAACGGGAATAATTTTAAGAAAAATATCCAAACACATTTAAACTAATCACTAGAGAAATTGCAAGTTATAGAGTATTACCAATAAACATCATGTTAATTATTCAACATACCTTTTTCTTGGAAATGTTCAGTTTACTTCCAATGACTTTTGCCATTTTCTGTCTGCTCCCTTGGTTGGACAGCATAGCTGTGAAACAGTCCAGCGCCTGTCAAGAGGAAAACAAACCAACTTTTTCTGTACAGATTCTGTACAGTATGATCTGACAAGCACCATCTTAATTTACACGAGCCTGAATCCAATCCAGCCATGATATGTAGTATTTCACTGTCCACAGATCAAATCTAATAATTGAGTTTGAAACAATGTAATAAGAACTGCTAAACTCTATAGTGTTGTAGAGGGCTTCTACTGAAAGTAAACTTTTCAATGCCCAGTCACAGAAGCTGTTTTTAGATTTATCAACCAAAATGAAAGAGAAAGTAATGCTGTAAGATCTCACATCTTAAAGCTACCTCTGACTGATGCACACCCTAAAACTTCCATACCTGAAATGTAAATTGATGCATAGGAAAGAAGTTTCATATTACAAGGAAAAGGAAAGATCTTAAAACTTTTACTCTCAGTCATATGCAATCCCAACTCATATCAGTTAAAATTACATTGCAGCAAGTTGTTTGTATGACAGCAGTAAGTCTGAATTGGCTTTCAGCACATTACAGCAAACAACCTTCCTAGTAGTAAGGAAAGCCTCCGACAGACAAATCACAAACATTCCAACTACAGCCCAATTGCTTCAGATAAAACTAAACGTAAATTCCCATCTCACATTCCCAAATAGAGTATTTTAATGTTTGTGAGATATTCTAATGCTAGAATTTGAGTAACCAATTTCTGGATCAAGTCTTACCGCACCTCCTGAAAAATATTCACTGCTGTGGTTGAAGAATCACTGTCAAAGTTGTAAGCAATCCTGCTGCACCAATTCAGCAAGTCCCTAAAAATAAAAACAAGATGATTTGATACAATCAAGCCAAAACACATAGATCCTTCTTTCATGTTCAGCTCAGGCAGTTACATCATCTTCTGGCAACTGCACATTTAGTTGTTGTGTATGTTGTACATGGTAAGACACATATAAATAGGATGCTAATTCTGAAGGGTAGCTGAGCACATTAAGACCAACAGTGTTGCTTTCAGATATGCTGCTCAGAAATAGATAACACATACTCCATTAAACCACAGCAAATATTTCTACAGGTATATTAATGGTAAAAAGAAGACTAGGGAAGGTGTGGGCCCCCTCAGAAAGGAAATGGGAGAGAAGGTGACAAGTGATATGGAGAAGGCCGAGGTTCTCAATGACTTCTTTACCTTAGTCTTCACTGGCAAGGGCTTCAGCCACACTCCTGGAGTCACAGAAGAAAATGGCAGGGGCTGGCAGAAAGAACTGCCCATTGTAAGTGAAGATCAGGTTTGTGACCATCTGCTGAACCTGAAAGTGCACAAGTCCATGGGACCCGACGGGATACACCCACGGGTACTGAGGGAACTGACGGATGAGGTTGCTAAACTGCCCTTTATTATATTCCTAAAGTCATGGCAGTCTGGTGAAGTCCCCACTGACTGGAAAAGAGGAAACATAACCCCTTTTTTTTCAAGAAGGGAAAGAGGGAAGAGTTGGGGAACTACAGGCCAGTCAATCTCACCTCCGTGCCTGGTAATATCATGGAGCAGATCCTCCTGAAGGCACTGCTGAGGCAGAATAATGAAGAGGTGATTGGGTACAATCAACATGGCTTCACCAAGGGCAAATCATGCCTGACAAACCTGGTGGCCTTCTATGAGAAGGTCACAACANATGTGCTGGAACGTGTCCAAAGAAGGGCCATGAGGATGATCAGAGGACTGGAGCACCTCTCCTACGAACACAGATTGAGAGAGTTGGGGTTGTTCAGTCTGGAGAAGAGAAGGCTCCAAGGGGACCTTATTGTGGCCTTCCAGTATCTGAAGGGGGCCTACAAGAAAGTTGGTGAGGGACTTTTTAGGATGTCGGGTAGTGGTAAGACTAGGGGGAATGGGTCAGATCTAGAGGTGGGTAGATTCAGATTAGACGTTAGGAAGAAGTTCTTCACCATGAGGGTGGTGAGACACTGGAACAGGTTGCCCAGAGAGGTGGTGGAAGCCCCATCCCTGGAAATTTTTAAGGCCAGGCTGGATGGGGCTCTGAGTAACCTGATCTAGTGGGAGGTATCCCTGCCCATGGAAGGGGGGTTGGAACTAGATGATCTTTAAGGTCCCTTCCAACCCTGACAATTCTGTGATTCTATGATAAAGTAAAAGAAATCGAAAAAAATGAAAAGCCTCAAGCTTTTATAGCACCCAGAGAGCTATAAAACCCCTATGTTTTCCACATACTGATTCCTTAACAACAAAATCTTCCAAAAGGCAAGAAAAGAAAATAATTCTAGAAAAGAAATTGCTGTTTTAAAAATTAGTGGCATTCTTATGCTTCACAAAAATACTACACCTAGTATTTACTGACTAATTCACAAAGCACTACTGGTTATAAAAATTACAGGAGTGGAACTGACATTTGGTATGAGAGGAAGACATAACTGAACATCAAGCTACATTTCACCATAAAAATTCTGAAATTAGTACACTAGAGATCTGGTTATTTTCAGTCATCTGAAAGTTAGAGTGTCTTGAGTGCCTAATATGAAATTATCTGGATAAGCAAACATATACAATTGCTGAAAACATAATCTACTAGTTATTATGAGAACATTATATAGTACATTTCAGTTTCTTAACCAGAACGAGTAAAATGTTAAAATGAATTGAGAAGTAATCCATATGGCTTGATATCAACTAAGCACTACATAACAAAGCCCACACTTTTTCCTAAAAAACGAAAGCAGATAGGAAGTCCTAAATAATTCAGATTGAGATATTTTTTTTAAGATACATTAACCATTACTTTTAAATGAAAAATGTACTTTCCAAGTTTTTACGGAACTCCAGTTTAATTATTCAAACTTTTACCACTATTTCAAAAAAATTTAGAAGGGTTTATCGCTGTGATTTTTCTATCTCTGCAGATAGTCAATTAAATTTCCTTCTAATAAGCATATAAGAAAAGACAACCTTAGAGATAGTTCTCGTCCTTCCAGATTTGGTTTCTTATTTTCTGATCTTGATTCTGATGAATCTTCTGGTATGTGCTTGGAGCTAGAAGCACTATTTTCTGATGCCTGATACTTGTCTCCTGTAAGGTCAACGTAAATGTCTAACAAGTAATCAGTAACAAGAGCAAGGTTGGGATATCTCCTTTGAAGAACCTGGAGGAAAAAAAACCAACCAAAACAAAACATAAAAAACTAAACAAAAAGTCTTTAGCATCAGAAGGAAACCAACAGCCCTCTCCAATTTTAATAGGATACATTTCAATAGATACTGCAGCTAGCAAGCTGCACAAAACCACTCTCTTGGAATCCCTCATCTGAACAAAATCAAAGTTATTGTGACTTGTATTATATCAATTTGGATGCCAGAAGTGAGTTTTGCCAACTCAAATCTACTCCATTTAATTTAATACATTTGCACAAATACCAACAGGAAGAACAAAAGGTACATTTAACCCTATCTAAACTCAAGTCATGATCATACAAATGTACAACTGGTAACAAAACTTCCTACCTCCTCTCCCTTTTAGGACTGATTTTTAAATTTTTTTTTCTGATCATTCAATTTGTTTATTCACTGTGCTAGCAAAGACACATTAAAAGGCTAATTTTTCTCCTGTAATTTCCACTACAGCACATCAACCAAAATTATTGCTTCCCAAAATAAGCTTTCCCAGACACAGGCCAGGAACACTGGTCCTACCCTGCCACACTGACTTTTAAGGTTACCAAAAACATGAGTCTACTTTCAAGACAAGCAAGTGTGTTTAATTTTTTGAAGGGCTACACAAAGCAAGTGTTCCCTAGACATGCTAACAAAAGATGTCAATAGAAATAGTTATTTGCAATTGATAGCTGACCAACCATTTTTTAAACTCAAAGCTTAGAACTCAGGATTAAACTCTTTTTTTTCTCTTTTTCTCTCTGTTTTTAAATCTATGCAGGCTACAAAATGGCAAGGTAACTGGTTTCTTAGAACCATTCAAAGCAGAATCATGTTTGCCAAGGCATGCTCCAGGAATCTGTCCAACTTGCTTCAAATTTTCCTGACATTTACTGCCCATTTACTCCAAAATTGGCAGGATAAATCTGAAATGATAAGCGTGTACTGTGGAAACTGGAGTTAAAAAGAAAGATCAAAGTTATTATTGAAAAGCATTTATTACTCTTAATCGAAACCATTATTCACATGCCACAATACAGCAACACAAACCATACCTCCTTGAGTTCCCCGTTGCTCATATTATCCAGATGTATTTTGGTCCAATATTTGTCCAGAAGAGTAGCATGGCTGTTTTGCTGCCTGTACCAACCTCCTCCACAAGTGAATATCCTAAAATCAAAACATGAAGAAACATAGCATATTGTGTTTAGCTGAAGAATTCAACATTTTCAGTATGTATCAAACAACGTTACATACTGCTGCTATAGCATAATGCGCATGCATAGATCACCCACTCTTTGTCACTGTACTGTCACATACCCTACCTGTTCCAGGGAACACATGCATACAACTGCTCAAGAAGGTTGACCCCCCAAACCCAGGAAACCAATCATTCAGTAGTCAACCTACCAACTAACCCAAGATCAGCAAAGCTAAGAAATATTTTACACAGGTGCTGTCAAAACTACCAAGTCAAGACACTTTTCAAACATCAATCATAAACCTTCTTCACACAGTAATCGCTGAGAGTGGTATTTTGTGCTGGTAAGGGGTTGGTTGTGTAGGGTTCCACCCTGCAAGTTTCATTCCTTCAGCCTTGTTGAAGTCACCTTTCTGTACAAAGGCTGGATTCACCCAGTAGTAATATAAGGCTGCTCTGAAGTGAAAAAAAAAATTCTTTCACAACTTCTATAGCTTCTATTGCTTTTTAATTGGAAATTGCTAAAATACTCCTGCCAAGGTACCTCGTACCTCTGTCTTTAACTTGAAATTAGGATATTCATGCTCTTAACCTCATTTAACCTCACAAGCCTACCTCCTGGTTGCAAAAAACTGGAATCCTGGAGCTACTTTTAAACAGTCACCACGACCAGGAATCAGCAACTCTCTTTTTTCCAAAAGAGGAATCAGTACAGATATCTGGAGAAGAGAAGAAAATTTATTAAACTTTTTTTTTTCTCTCTGAAATTTTAACAGACAGCACACCCATCCACACTAATTTCACACTTGAGATAGAGCATTTCCACTGAGCACGACGACGTTGTCAGCAACTGCTGGTCCCACAGACCATGCTTCCAAGTGATGCTAATAGGAATTGCAGAGTCCCTGGTAATTTTAACCAGCAGTGAAAGCCACAGGTTTACCCATCTTCTTTCTCCAGTATCCAGATTTAATAATAGAATGGAAATTACAGTCTTTACACTGCAAGTCCAAATCAAAACTATTCATTTTGAATTGACACTTTCATGTCAGAAATCTTATTTTCTTTATCTGCCTGAACAAAGATGACCTATGTGCCAAATATTTCATTCTCAAATATCAGCACTTCTCACTATATAACCTCCTACCCCCAGGAGAATTTGGCATCCATTTAAAGAATCTATCCTTCCATGCAGAAGGACAATAATAATGGTGGAAGAAAAAAAGGGAGGTAGGACCACAATGATCCCTCAGCACAGAGAGAGGCAAGCATGGAGACTTTGAGAGAAGTCTCAAAAGAGAGAAAGGAGACAGGATGGCTGCAGGGAGGACCTGAAGAAAGGGAGAGATGAATGCAGGATACTACTCAGGGCATGCTTATGATGAGTGCAATGAGCTGAGTCCACAGAAACAGCTAAGTGCATGACCCTCTGGCAGTAAAAAATTGTCTAGTATATACAAGCAGTATTTCTTTGCTTTCTTATAAATTCCCTTTATTTCAGAAGCCTAGAACTCAAAAAACAAGCTGTCAGGTTATTTAGTCACACAAAGGATGCTTTACAGAATGGGTATGAAAGAAAACAACTATCTGCAGAATGTCCAGCAGATCTATATAGCATAACATCTCTTATGACATTGTTCTTACAGAAGACATGCTTTCAGTAGCCATTACTTCAAAAGGGAATGATGACAGACTAGTCTAACTAGTTGTTCTGGAGCTGAAAACACGAGATCTGTTAAAACTTTTATCATTTAATGTAACAACACATTTTTAATATACAAGCCAGAGGTAAGAAATGTGTAGGAAAAAAACCTGTAACATCTCCCCAAAACCACAAAATACTGTAAAATATTATTAACAGCACTACTCTAATAAAGTGATGATATTCTGTGGTGTTTGGGGCCACATTTGTTTTCAAACATTAAAACATGATTTAAAAGACACATAGCTCATTATCAGTGTCAATCCAAATCTTCAGAGTGAAAAGTGGGATCAGTGGCAGGGTCAAGACTACACTAAAACAATGATAAAAACTAGTATGTTGTGCTAAGATGTGAACAAAGATGGGTTAGTTCTTCCTAACCCCATTTAAAGGGGCAGTCTTTTCAGCACACTGCTGCAGAACTCACAGTGATTAGATTCCAAAAATTGCTAGTACAGGCCTTCAGACCAGTACCTTACATTGAACATGAAGCTACATACCACATCCAGAGGAGCATAATCAATATCCTCCAGAAGTACCCAGTGACCTTTGGTAACAGCTTGTGTCAAGGTTCCAGACTGCCAAACAAACTCTCCTGGGACGTCTGTACAACGATACATGCCCAGGAGTGTCTATAACAGAAACAATCAGTAAGTTAGAGACCTGTTTGTTATATCCCTTAAAAACCTCTGAGTAAAAACTTATAAAAATTAACAAAGCTAGTATTTAAGGAACACTTACTTAGCCTCTACATTACTAAACAATTCATCTGGCAATCTATGCCCAGCACTACACACTTTTTTAATTAAGAAAAAAAGGTTCCCCCCTCCACATCTAACGGAAACATAGTAATTAAAATAAACCAGGTAACTGGAAGTAAATTTACAGAGTTGTGTCACCATAACTAAAAAATAATCAACAGTATAACATACAAAAGTGTCTAGGGTTGCACTGAATTTTATTTTACATTTTTGAAAACTCTGTGACTGAGTTAACAACAGGAATTATAAAGCAAGGTATTCAAAGACACAAAGCCAGTCAAGTGTTGCTTCTCTGTAAAGTTTTAACTTCCACATTTAAGCATTCCCTAAATAATTAAGTTTATGGTCTCATATCGCTATTTTTAATATGGCAGTCTTACTCATGTATATGAAAAGATACTCTTGTGAAGAACAGTCGTGAGACAGTGAAATCAGCTGTTCCATGCAAGCAAAGAAGGTGCTTATGCATGCAAATAAAAACCTTCAGATAGCACTTTTGGTAGATACTAACCACCCTGGAAAACTAAATATAAATTGAGCCAAACAAGCTCAAAATCATATATCCAAAACCAGAAGAACGTGAAATTATCTTCACTTCTGGCTTTAGAGCTAGATCTTATTTCATTTCACCTCTACTACAAAACACCAGGATCAGATTAAACTGACATTAGTTCACTTAAACTAAAATACAAGTGTTCATACAACCTTAGGCACCTTTGGTCATTTTAGAATCACCTTTTTCACCCAGTACAGTGTTGTTTTTTCTTTAATAAGGAAAAAAAAAAATCAATATGACTCTTCCACACAGAAAACCTCTGTTAAAGCACAATCTGAATGAAACAGATACAGCACAATTATGCACAGAATTTAAAGCCTAGTGAAGCTTAACGGTCATTTTTCTTTACATTTTTTCTTATCAACGGTAAGATGGATACTACAGAGTTGTAAGGTTGTGGGATCTTGGGTAAAATTAGAAAATTAAGCCCGTGTATTAAGTGAAAGTTATGTTTGATCATCCAACCATAAAACAACTCCATCAGTTACCTTACTATCTGTTTGATCTCCAAGCTGGACTTTCAAAATATGAGGAGGCTTCGCTCTTCCTGTAACAGCTGCTAAATATTCAATTAAAGAAGTTTTGCCACATCCTATTGGTCCTTCTAATAAAACAGGACTCTGATACGCTACAGCCATAGCAAGGTTTTGAAGATTTGTGAAGGCAGATTCAACCAAAACAAAATGGTTGGTGTTATTTTCCTGTTCAGACAGAAAATTCAAGTTACTACACTTAAATTATTACTTTTTTTACAGGTTGTACAACACAGAACAATTAGGAAGGTGAGTCTAACAACTAGAAAATTCTGGCCTGCAGATCTGTCAACACATCAAATAAGAGAAAGTATTTTAAAGCCGTATTTATTAACAGATATTACAATAGATTTCATCAAAAATCTATTATAGGTGAAACAATAAAGTATATGTACAATTTTTTCCCAAAGGGAGTTAACACTACGTTGTCAGCACAAGCATAGTAACTATTCAATCATAAAACATCAATCAATACCACTTATATTGCAACTTCTAAGTAATCAGAATGGATCCAAATCACAAGACAAATCAAACAGCAGTTAGATTCAGATGATGCAAGTATGAATATTAACTGTTGTATTTTCTTCTTTCTGCACAGGCCAAAGTCTAAGATCATTAAACTCAATGCATGAAAAAAAAAAAGGTAGTGAATTCAGTAACACTTACTTTCTTCAAAATGCAATGAATGTAGCTTATTGAATGGTAATTAGTCAATTCTACAGATACTCGCCAAATATTGTGACTCTCCTACAGTCTCCTACAGATCCTTCTATATTTATATATCAGTATATGGCACAAAAATTAGTGCTTTCTTGATAAAAGACACAGAGAAAATAAATCAGAGTACATACTGCACTGAAACAAGTGTCTTGTATTTAAGCTGGATCTTCTCTTCAGATATTACTTCATGGTAACAACGCTAGTTTTTTTTACAAGTACCTTCTTCACAGTTTGCTCCTAACTTTTCATTGGGCCTCCTCAGCTGAAACTGGAACCTCCCCAGCATAGCTGGAACTACAATGTATACCACATCAGTGAAGCACCTGTGGCTATTAGAAAAATAAAAACATCCCTCTTGGGGAAGTTCTCTTCTCCTTCATAGACAAAAAGTAGCCTTTCAACAACCCAATTCATAGCATCACCTAGCTTCACAACAGCTGCAGCAGCAATGACAGTGGCATGGGAGTAAGAATCTCCTTAACCAGTTATACAGCTGCTGCAATGAATTTCAAACCACATCCATATTCACATAAAAAAAGCTACAATACATCAAATTCAACTAAAGAAAGTATGCATGGGGGAGAATTTGGGAGGAAATTACTCTTTCCTTGCTTGTGTTACTCAAGAAATTCTGGACATGCATAGTCTTCATCCACTTTTTCCCTCATTTGTAGATCAGTGTTGCAAAATTAAATAGAAATACTCAATGAAGAACTAAAACTATACCTAAATAATACTCAAGAATACTGGCTGCAGCTACAAAGAACCTGAACAGCTCAATATCAACAGCATCTCAAGGGAAAAAAAGGTTAAATATTGTTTGCTCGAATATCTGTTATGCCTGGAGTGGAATTTCTAAAACTATAAAGCACTACATTCTGCATAATGCTCAGGTGGAGAAAGGAGTTCTCACTTCCTCTCCCCTTTTTCTGCCTCCTAGAAGGGTAAGTAGCAGTCTGGTTTTAAGAGAATTAAGAATATGTTTGGAGGAAGGCTGTTCTGTATAGCACAAAAAAGCAGGTAAAAGCAACTCTGCCAGAACCTGGCTTTACTAAGCTAAACTTAGTCTCTAACTTGGACTGGAGATACTACATAAGACTGAATATTCTTTTGTAGTATGTTTGTAAGAACTGCTACTTGGACATGAAATGAACAACACTATTACATCTTCATTGCTTCATTCCACCGCAGAGCTTCTTTGCAGTGTCTATATTATGCAACATGAACTTACAGCACACATTAAGAAAGCTAAAGATACACACATTACCTGTAGTATCTCAAAACTATTCCAGCAGGAAATAAAATCAGTTCACTGCATTTATGAAATTTTTACAAAAAAGAAACAACAAACAACAAAGGTATAGACTTAACCCTGGCCTACATACCTGCTGTTCAGAAACAAGCTGTAGTCTAGGCAGCACAATACCACATACAGCTACTACATTTGCAGAGAGGTCGCCCGATACAATATGTCCTTGCGTATATTGCAGTTCTTTCTCCTTCTGCCAAAATGAGGAGTCCAGATTTGCCAAAACAAGGGCTTGTTCCACATTCTGCAGCTGAGATTCTTCTAGCAGCCTGTGAAATCCACATTCATTAACTCAACCGAAAGCCAGCAATGAAACCAAACAGCGTTCAAGATTTGAAAAGTTCTTACTTTAGTCTGAAATGTATCAGCTCCTCAGGATTGAATATCTTCTTCAGGAAAGATAATTTATGCTCATCATTCATGCATGTAACCAGAGCAAGACAATTTGAAGTATACCTAAAAATTATATTTAGAACAAAACACGTCAAAACAGCCTTGAAATGTTTAGAAATTTAGTTTGACAACTGTCAATTGCAAACCAAAATACGAAGTTTGGAAAAACATGCAGGAAACTTTTTTCATAGAAATTACTTTATTGCTATGCTTAACATTCTTTAAGATTTGAGAAATCTCAGAACTGAAAAAAACAATTCTGTTGTGGCATATCATTTATACACCAACTAGCTAACCTTTCTCTGAAGGACTGTATAATCAACAGAATTACATTAAAGAAGAGCACTTTCCCAAATAAATGAAGATTAACATATGAGACAATGAAAATCAGGAGGGTTTTGCCTGTTTTTTTCTTCTCCTCCTACCATTCCCCTTTCAAAATTGCTTTCTATCTCAAGCTGTTTCTAAAATAACCCTAACACAATGAACTCAAGACTCAGTGCCAAAAGAAGCCAATAACTCCCAAGTCTTGACTTCATCACTACATAAAGCTGTCTCACAACAAAAGGACATTTAATACAAACCATAAACCACTTTTTCATTTATTAAACCACTATTTTTACCTTCCAAGAACAAAGCTTTCAATGAACTGGGGGGGGGGGGGGGTGGGGGAGGAAGTGACCAGAAGAAGATTGGTTCAGGACAAAATTTAAAAGTCAGCTCATTCACTTACTTAACATTCTTCGCTGAACACCAGATAAGCCAATTCCAGTTAATTAATTAGAAATTCTTTTTCTAAGACTAAGTATATGTCATTCTGAAGAGATTCATAAAAGGCCAATAGATTTGACAACACTCTCATTCCTGCCCTTCCTAGATTATACACCTTATTTTGAAATTGTTACTAACATAATTCTGAACCTACGTTTAAAAAAAAAAGAAAACTACTAAAGACCTTTTCTTAAACGAAAGCCACTATGAATACTACTACTCCTATAAATAAGGCAGATCATGCAGCTAGGTTGAAGCCCTACAGGCAGACACCTAACATAAAACATCTGACCAAAACCACATGCAAAGTCGAATTAGGAAGCACAGCTTCAACAAGCCAGGCTTTAGAGTGACTGAGATGTCTATACACAAGCAATAGAAAAAACCCAAAGCACTAATAGCATATCAATGCAGAATAGCATAATACATCATTGTAATGTAAGCTGGAGTGAAAGTAGATTCATCTTTATTTTTTTCCAGAGATCAATGTGCTAGAATGCATGTAAAACACCAAGAGGTTTACAGCAGAGGTGATTAATTCACCATCTCCCATTAATCCAAACTTACCAACGGACTAAAGTGTCATGACTCCTTAGGAGTGGAATACACACACTCCAGTCCCATAACTCCCGGAAAACCGATTGCTCCTTTTGTAAAAATCTATAGGCTGCCTCCATAAGGTCCCGCAACTTCATCCGCCTGCGTCCATATCGGACTGTGTTTGCATCTGAGCTCTCCAGGAAAAGCCTCTGGAAAACTGGTGATGTATTCTTAAAATATCTTAAAGCAAACCTTTAAAGAAAGAGGGAAAAGGATGGAACACAGACATCTAAGCCAGAGGAAAGGACAACAGCCACTAATAAAAACATCAGCACAGAGGTCCTGAGACAGTAACTGATGGTAAACTGAGAACTAAGGTGCGTTATGTAATGTTGTCCACACATGGGAGACAACCACTTCAGCAATCAGCTGACAACAGATACTTTAGCATATTAGAAATGATTACTTAATTATCAAGGGGAAACAGTGCTGTCTTTGGTGAAATCTCTTCAATTGCTTGTTTACTGAAAAAGTAATACCGATTGCTACTTAAGCAACTTTGTATTATACCAGCCTACAGGTTTAACATTAAATGCAGAGATTTTTGCCTGCGAGCAGTTCTCATGCCATCTCTTTGCTTTTCTTTTAACCACTAAGATGAAAACCACATTAGATCTTACAACACCATTTAAATAAGCTGTGTTGAAGACTAACGTTCTCTAAACCATTCTTTCAGTTCAAAACACATTTGTATTATAGTGGGAGACAATCCAAACTCCACCACCATCTCTCTCCACCAGCGAGCACTGACAAACACACCCTCCCAGAGCCTCAGCACTGCACAAAGAGACGTTACATTACTCACGGCAAAACATCAGGGTGGTCAGCCACCAGCTTGCTCATTGCTACACACAGCCTCTCATGCCGGTCATGGTTGATCTGGCCACTGGCTTTAATGGCTTCTGCATTTCTTTCCAACAAATCCAGCAAGATTGGCCGAACCTGACGGCCAATCAACAGAGTACATTCTTTATCCAGTAATAACTGTGCTAAAGTATCGAGGATGCATTGCCGGTCCTGTTGGGTCCAAATCTGAAGGAATGGAAAGTAAGAACAGGTTAAATAGGAAATGATTTGGACTTTTAACAGCAGAACTATTCGTGCAGGATTCACAATGAAGTTTACAGGAACAAACCTTTCAAAAAAAGAGAAGGGAGTCCAAAATTCCCAATGGAAGTACTCACTTGACAACTCCCCATATTCAAAAAAATGGGAAACAGAATGAGTGATGTGCAGACTGACACACTAAACAGGAATTACAAAAATGTCCCAAAATACTAAATTATATTTTACAGATGAAAGATTAAAAAACCACAAAAATTATTTTAAGAAAAAATTGGAAAAATATTTTAACTAATACATCTTTATTAATAGAATTCCCTCTCATCTCAACAGCTCAGTCTCACGAGAGCCACAAAACATTTAAGAATTAGAGTTCTTTAAAATTTTGAGTTGCATAATCTTCACTATCTCTTTTCAATAAAGAAACATTCAATCAACCACAACTACAGCCTTATTCCTATATTTCTGATAGCAGTTATAGTGAGCAATGTTCTTGACACACACCCCCCCCCCCATACCCCCTAACCTTCCTGACTTTGTTATTGAAGAACAACTCACATCTTGTGTCTTATGCTTAAATTTCTCTGGTCCTTGAGGTCATGTTACTACTCAAGCATCTCTCCACTTCTGTGATGTTTAGCATATAATGCAGTGTAAGTTATTTTGATTTGTGAAAAAAAAAAAATTATGAATTTGCACTGTAGCAGTTTTGCTCTTAACTTTGATGCTCCACTCTCCCCTCCATCGCTGTGTGAACTTTCATCCTATCAAGGTTTTATCTTTCTTGGCAGAGGCAAATACAGCTAGGCAAGGCAACTTGCCAAACAAAACAAGCACTTAGTAAACTCTTACAGAAATATTCTGTGATTTGGGTAGTCTTTTGCTTTAGCAACAAGTGCCACTCATTTCTGCTTCTCCCAGGCTTTTGTTATTCACCTAAAACCCGCTCCTGGGCCTGCAGATGGGAAGGCTTCATTGTTACAAGATAAATAGATTGCAGTTCCTTTAGAAAGGGTGACCTCCTACGGCTATACCACTGCCAACATCCTTCTAGAACACCTGCATACTTCAAGTTCCTTGGGTCTCCTTTTGAACACAAAAAGATTTACATTCCCTAACAGCAGGTAAGAAATCAGGGAAACTGCAGTATATACACCACAAACATCAAAACCATCACATTAATTGCAAGCAATTTCTTACATGATTTGTGTTTACTTTTAAGAAACACAAGGTTTTCTCTCTCTCGTCCATCAGAGCAGCATCAAAAAAAATTTTTACAATGGAGCTGAAGGTCTGCATTCACCACTGGGTAAGCAAGACACCACTCATTACAGAGGAGCGGATTTTTGAGTGGCAAAATGATTTACAAGCCGTTCAAAGGAAGCATGGTTGAAAAGAAATGGAGACAAACTCCACCATAAAAAAGAAGCAGTACCTTAAGTTTCCAAATAAATTACACCTTAGGCTACCCGAACAAGGCACAGTGGGGTGCTTTATTTATTAGCCAGAGCTTTCGATATCAAATAAAAGGAACAATTAACAATAAAAAAGTAAATAAACAATGTGACTGACTCAGCGAAATTCTGTAATTACAAGACTACTGCACAACAAATCCATTCCATTAGCAATTCTGTGAGAGCAAGCATTTTTTAATCATTATGTGTCATACCCTTAGGACACATAAAACTGTTCAAAGGAAAAAAAAAGTCAGTGGCAACATTCACTGCAAAGAGACTGTCTGCTTGATTTCAGAGCCTTTCAAAGTCTAAATTAAGCATTTTATGAAAAAGAATACTGTTACAGGGGTTTTTTTTACCTAAAAGTGAAATACCCAACTTCCTCAATCAGTAGCAAAGGCAGCTGATCTGCAAGTGTTTAATTCTAGTGTTCAAATCTGAGATAGTAAATCTGCCCCCGCAGTTCCAAACAGCTGCTTTAAGAAAGCACCACAAATGACTGTCCCTCCAGATATAGAGTACATACACACATGGTGTGTTATTAATGAGACATTAAACAGAAGCACAGCTAGGAGTGAGATCTGGAGTCAGACAGGATCCCAAGTTGCTCCTCTAGCAGCACATTGCACACGTCCTTCTCAACCTGCACAGTCCATTTACTCAGTGCTAACAAGGTACAGAAATCCTTATTAAGAACTGGTTTAAGCCAAAACCCAAGATTACCAGGAGAAAGGATGACGGCAAGGAACAATCTGGGCCTGCAATAAAGCCACATGTCTGACCATGGCTCACAGGTCCTTCCACACAACACCACACCATACCTAGATTTAATGGCAGGAGACTTCTAAGGAGTGGAAGGGCATAAAGGCCACACATGGGATATCCTCCTTCCCCTCCAACACAGGAACACATGTTCTCTGCTCCAATCCCTCACACAACAGCTCTACCACTGTGTAACAGTGCAGTTATCAATTTGGCAAGACAATCCAAATAAATCCTTCTTCCAAAGTCTTCTACTGGGTGAGAATGTTGAAGGGATTTTCCACATCAGCACACTCACTAGGTTCAGGATAAGAGAAGTAACAGAAAAGTGTGGCTTGGCCTTGGGAATAGGCAAAATATCCCCCCAGAGTAGGACCACTCCTTTTAGCAGCTGTCCAGTTCAGTAAGATAAAGCAAAATATGAGCCTGCGCTCTTCTTGTAACCCATATACTTCCAAGAAAAAAAAAAATAAAAAATTAAAGGCAGGGGATATGCAGTCTCACCAGGACAACAAGAAAGCTTCAACTACCTGCAGAGCAAGTTAGACCTTCCTACACTTCCTCCAGCACATTGTATTTGATACCGATTGGACAAACTGCTGATTTAAGGACAGAGGGAATGTTCTCTTTGACTTTGTATCAGTGTATTCATTAACATACTGTCTCCAAAAAATCACAGCTCTTCAAAAAGTAGAAGCAGATGAAGGTAAGAAGACACTCCAGGATGGAAGCAAAAGTGCAACATATCTTCCCTTATTTATAATGTTACACAATGTAAAGAGTAATTAATCTTTCAAATAAAAAGCTGAACTCATATTTTAGGAAAGAAACAGTCTACCTTAGTTGTCAGGATGTTTTTCTGACAGTCAATGAAGTAGCTGGGTAAATTTGTGACAGCTAGGTCACCTCTTTTTTCCTACATTTATTTAAATTAAAAAGGAATAAAGGCACTTCTCAACATCAAATGCTAAGACTGAAGGGCTATAAATAAGAGTTTAGAATTATTATTAAAATAATTTCCACAGCTACACAGAAAACTTAAAAGTGAAATGAAGGATGCCAAGCTAAAACACCCACAGAATAGAACAGGAGATGCAGAATGGAGTGCTTGAGATCTCCAGTTTTCTTAAGATGGTTCCATAGAATAAACAGAGGAAAAATCCAGAAAAGCCAGGTTTTTTGATTCCTGTCTCTCCATATACACACAGTGACAGATACAAAGTGTAAAAATGAATAAAGGTATTTTTTCACTTAAAGTTCCATTCCTACTAGCATTTTAACCTTCACATTAAAGAAATTACTGAAATTACACCATCGTAGGAAGACAAAAATCCCTGCATTTGCACAAAATCTGAATTTGGAATTCTATGCTGGAAGACATTCTGATTCAAACAGACCTTTTGTAACACAACTAAAAGCACATCCCAGCAGTTTGTGGAGCCTTACTGCTTATACAGTTTGCTTAAATTATCAAAAAAAACCAGAAAGGCAGGAAACAAAGACTGGTTTAGAGAGCTTTTCATTCCATTTTCCTCATTAAGAACACAGAGATATGCTGCACCTTTGCAGAGGTAACAGCATGCAAATACTATATAGAAAGGGCTCTTTTTCTATTACATACTGAAGCACGGAGGAACAAGATCTTCCATCACCACATCAACGGTGCCTTACTATGAATCTCAAAAGACTGTTCCTTATTTAGCAGTTGCAGACAAGTTGCATTCCATCAAGAAATATTGAAAAAATAACTGGCCAGAGAGAGACACTGAAGGCCAGAAAGACATAGCAAAGCTACAGCACAAAGAAAGCTCTAGATGTCCAGAATGCATACTTCCTAAGCTACATACAAAGCAACTGGTAGGAAATGAGCTGTGATGACTGGAGCCGGTGGTTGTTTAGTGGCAAGATAAGCCTGTAACATACTCCTAGATCCGTAGCTTCCAAGCTTGGAAACAGCAATTTAGTTTTCAAAAGAACGTGTCATTGCTCATTAATGCTCTGCTTCAGACTCCCTGTAAATAATAAACTCTTTAACAATTTCCACCTAGCAAGACTTTCTGTCCTGGTTTTGGCTGAGACAAAGTTCATTTTCTTCCTAGTAGCTGGTACAGTGATGTGGTTTGGATTTAGTGTGAGAATGTTGTTGTTCCTGAACAGCACTTCACCGAAATTAAGGATTTTTCAAGTTTCCTATGCTCTGCCAGCAAGCAGGTGCAATGAAGCCAGGAGGGAGAATGATCGGGACAGCTGACCTGAACTAGCCAAATGGATATTTCCTACCATGGAACACCATGCTCAGGATGCACACTGGGAGGAGCTGGCCAGGACAGCTTGTTGCTTGGGCATCGGTGGTGAGCAAGTGCACTGTGCATCACTTGTCTTTTCCTGGGTTTTATTTCTCACTCTTTTGGTTATATTCCTTTAGCTCACTATTTATTACTGTTACTATTATCTTTTATTTCACTGTAGTGAAACTGTTCTTATCTCAACTCAGGAGTTATACCCTTTTTCCAATTCTCCTCCCCATCCCACTGTGAGGGGGAAGGAGCGAGCCAGTGGCTGCGTCGTGCTTAGTTACCGGCTGAGGTTAAACCACAACACATTTAAACCTGAAGTATATCTCAAAACAGTTGCCAGAAGGGAAAGGGCACTGTCTCCTTCCCAGTGACTCACTTCTGGTTCACCACTCAATTTGTCTGCCACATCATGTATCCGCAGCATCCCCATCTCTATTCCTCAGCTGTTTCTTTCTCTTGAATAGCAGCTCTTCATCGCTGCTTCCCACCAATTAGCATCAACTCCCCAACTCAGGAATATATATTCACATCAATTTCACTTTGATCCTGTGATTTATAGCAACAGAAGAAACAGCCATCTGTCTACCAACAGAGAACCCTGATTACCAGTATGAAAGCCTTCCCCAGCTATAACTAAGAGGTGGAAATTCAGACACAATCTGGGGGCTTCAAAAGCTCTATCATGAAAAATATTAACAATATAACATCTGATGTGCCGATATCCTGTTATTACCTATCTTCAAGTATTTCAGAGACAGAAATGAGACAAACCAAAACTCTCCTACAAGGCAGGTATGCTTTTCACAGCACTTTACATGAAGACAGGCAAAGCATGAAACCACTGAAGATAGGAATGTTTCCAGCATCACTGTGATTAAAAAGGGAAGCAAGCCCTAGAGAACCCAGTCCTTTTTACCTGTCCTGGTTTGAGTTAGCTGAAAAGTAAAATCACTGCACAGAATTGGTTTGGTTCTGAGTCTCTGCTAAGTAACTGCACTTTCTGAAGCTCACAGCATGTTTTCACAGACAGCGTCTGCTTCTAGCAGTGATAATGCCTGATGTTTAGAGTTGCTACCAGAGATTGGTGTGCAGACCAAGGTCACTGCTAGATCTTGTGTACCACACCAGGGGGTGCAGAAAGCGAAAGGCTGCACCTGTGGGGAGGAGCGGCCAGGACAGATAACNACCCCACATGCTGTTTTAAGGTAAATACAAAAATACATGTATATAGCACCAGGGTAACACGCTGCACCTAAGGGACTGGATACTGCCTCGGTGCTTGCCAGCGACACACCACCTCCCACTGTCGCGCTTGCAGTCACCTTAAGAGACATGGAAAACACCGAAGATTTGACCTGCGGGGCAAAATGCCTCCTCAAGGAGCGCAATAAGAAGGGCTCAGAAGAGGACCTACCCCTCACAAGGCTCCAGTCGCACAACCCTGGAAGGGTGCAGGGGGGGAACCTCAGCACTC
>VYZX01016247.1:85469-104804 GCA_013401335.1 Brachypteracias leptosomus
GGACGGGCGGGCAGCAGACGAAGCTGCCGGGAGGAGATGGCGGCTCGGGGCTGGGAGGGAGTGGGGGGAAGAAGGGGGGAGCAGCGCGGTGCGTATCCCTCCCTACTTGGCTACCCCTGCGAGACCGACCAGGAGAAAGAAAGAGAAGAACGAAACGACGGACGCCCTGGGACTGCCACCGAGCCCCGCACCGCCCGCTCACCTCCTTGGCCAGGAACCTGCTGAGCTCCGCGCTGCTCTTCTCGCTCCGGCGCGACACCAACTGCAGCGGCTCGGCCAGGCGGAGCCGCAGCTCGGCCGCCGCCATCCTCCTTTTCCTCCTCCTTCTCCGCCGGGGCAGTGGCCGAGGAGCGCGGCGGGAAGGGGCCGCGCGCCGACCCGCCAGCCAGCAGCACGTGGAGTGCGGGACGGACGCGCAACTCCAGCACCAGCAACTTCCGCCTCCCCGACACTGTCACGAGACCGCCACGGGCAAAGGGAAGCAGCGCGGCCCGCCCCCCGCGCGCTCACGTGACGCCGCCCTCGCTGAACTACAGCACCCGGCACGCTGCGCAGCCACGAGACCCCGTGCGGCATGCCGGGAGCTGTAGTTCCCCCGGGAGCCGCCCCCACCGCCCAACGCTTTCGGCTGCTGAGAGCGAGTGGGGCTCTCCCACTCTCTCAGGGCGCTGCGAGTTCGCCCCACTCCCTGCTTCCCATAGTTACCCACCATAGCGGCACCAGGCCCCGGTCAAGGGCCGCAAACCACAGGGCTCGCCCCGGAGCCTCTCGAATCTATCTAGAGCCCTGAGTGAGGAAGGGCGCGGGTGGCGACTAACCCGAGCAGGTGGCGTTACGATACCACTTCCGCTCCCCTCCCCGGCCGCAGTCAGCCCACGAAGCCCCAGCGCGGAGCCAAGACAGTGGCGGTGGTCCTAGCGGGGGTTTGAGGACGGGCTCGCCGAGAGCGGGAGCCAGAGTCAAACCTCGCGCTTCCCGGGAGAGTCGCCGGAGCTGCCTCACGTCTAACCCCACCGCAGCAGCGGGGCGCGGCTCGGCTCTCCGCGCCCAGCCAGCACCAGGTGAGCAAGCGGGTCACTGCCATTCGGCGGAGCTCTCGCGGCCTCCTGTGGCCGCTCCTCTCCCCTCACCGCCCGCCAAAAACCTAAGCAGGAGGGCCTGGGTGGCAATGGGCTGGGTGACCGGCGGGGTCACCGGAGCCCCTCCGCTTGCGAGGCAGGGGAAGGCGGGAGGGGGGTGGCTCGACCCGCCTGGAGCCTTGGGGGCAGCGTGGCTGAAGGCGGGTCCGGGCCGGGGACGCGCAGCGGGAAAGGGCGGGGCCATGGAGGGGGGCGGGGCGCGGCCCCCTCGCGCTCCTCGCTTTGGCGCCAACTGTTCAGGCCGGGGGGTGGGTTTTGCCGGCGTCGCGGCCGAGGACGTGCCGTGCGTCGGCAGCTGTTGGCTGCCGAGGCCGGGAGCACCGCCCCTCGGCGCCAGGCCTGCGGGACCAGCGGCAGCTGTGGCAACCTGCGGGGATTGCGGGCGGCGGCAGCAGTAGCAGTAGCTTGACCGGTGGGTGAGGGCCGTGTCGTCCTGCCGAGCAGGGCCATCCTCTTCCCTTCTGCGTCTTCCCTGCCGCCCCTTCCCTTCCGCCCCTTCCTTTCCCCTTCTTCCCTGGCCCGGCGGGGGTTCGACGCCGCCTCGCCCCGCGCGGGTGCTGCTCCCTTCCTCCTCCACCCCTGCGCGGTTCCCGCCGCTCGGTTCTGCTCGGCCCGGCCTTCCCCGCCGCAGTCTCTGCGGCGCCCTGCCGGCCCCTCCCCCTGAGCGCAGCCTGCCCACCCCGGTCCGCCGGCGGCTGCGGGGGGTGGGGGGATGTGGGGGTGCGACCCCTGCAGCGGCAGCCGGGGTGCCGCGATCGGCGGCTCTCCCGCCCTGACCCCCGAGAGGTCCTGGGCACTTCCGCCGCGACAGAAATTGGGGCCGCAGCCCCTTCCCGCCTGTGCGGGCAGCGTGAGGCCTGGGGAGTGGGTGAGGGCCGCCGCCTCTGAGTTGGGCGGCTGCTGCTCGGCGCTGGCCGGAGCCTCGGCTTGCCCGACACCCCAGCTTTCTTTGTGCTCCTTTTGCCCACGCAGCGGGTGCCTTGGGCCTGCTCTGGCTTTGGAGGTGCTGGTGTATCGGTGCCACAAGCGGGTGTGCGTGTAAAGTCATTCTGCGATAGCTGTTGTAGCGGATACTGTGCGTCCTGTGGCCGAGCATCGCTACATGCCTTGGCAGGCAAAAGGTTCCTTGCTTGCACCTTCTCAGGGGCATTTAAGAGCAAGTTTTTCCTACCTGGTACCACCAGCCACATCGATGAGCTCATCAGGTAGGGGAAACTTGCTCTTAAATGCTCAGTAGAGAAGAAATCAGAACTATTGAGTCGTATTCTTTTAACTGGTTCGGATACTCATTCAGATGACTTATTCACAGAATGCAATGCTTCTTTTCATACCAAAGTTTCTTTATTTGGTACATATGAAGAAAAGATAGAGCTGAAGATCTTGAGAATGCTTATTTACAGGACAGATCATTTTTTGTTTTTCTTGGTAGAGCTCTACGTTTGTTATCTTGATGTAAGAATTTTCTCATTCTAGTGTTGGATTTTGTTGAAGAGCAAGGGCCACAGATAGCTCAGGTATAATTGACTTATTTCAAGATGCTTCTGGTTTACTGTGTTGTTCTGAAATTGACAATTAATCTATTATATTTCCTCTGATATTTTATTCATAGATGGGGAAGCCATAGGGAGTTTGTATCATGGCAGCAGATGAGGATGGACCGAGACTGTTTGATATCCACTATGGTGGTAAGACCTGATAGATTACTTCCTGCTTTGCAATGAAATAACACAAGCAGTCTTTTCAAAGTAAATAGGTACAAAAATAAGTTAGAAAGCAAAATGGAAGCACGGGGGGACAAATGATGATGAGCTTCCACTGTAATTAAATGGTTGTGGCACAGTATCATTGTACACCATATTCCATTAGTAACTTTGGATTTTAAACCATAACAGTGTACTTTGGATTTCTAGTATGTTTTAAAGGGATGCCTGAAACTCGTCTCCCCCCTGTGTTTCACAGTCTATAATTTAACCTTCACTGTATTTTAATGAAGTGTGTATTAGGACAGGTAGGAGCATTGCTCCTTTGCTATTTGTAAGAGCAACTGTTCTATCATCTGGTGTAATACCAGCAGTCAAAGTACTTGTAATGTTGTCTCCAGCTCTGCAGTTGATTGAGCTGACACATATTTGTGAGATTTCCAGCCTCTGAAGGACTGTAGATATCGATATTTTTCTTTATAGTAATATTTGTTGCAATACTGGAGAGATTCACGTAGAGGAGACGTGATAATAGGCATTGGAAAAACACATGAAGAGAGACTGAAGAGGTTTAGGTTAAAATACGATTACAGAACTACTTAGTGTGTGGTTAGATGGCAAGATTAAAGGAAATTATTTGAATTATGATACAGACTGTTAAAATAGTTTGTTTAGCGAGAAATGTTTAACAGTAGTAGTTTTATCATACTGATTCTTTAATTTTTGTTTTTGAGTTGTTTAACTTACGTATTCAATGTATTCTAGAAAACAGTTTCAAATTCAGAGCAGGTTGACTTAGTTTATCATTTTAAAATGTATTTGTATTTAAAGCCATATAATTTACTTCAGGCACAGATCCTGTACTTTTTAGGAATTGGTTTTACAAGTCTGTTTTTGCTCCCTGGTGACTAAAGATCTTTTCTCCACAGTAGCAATAGCTTGTTGGGTAGAATTCCCATGTCTTTTACTAGTCTGTGTTACTACTTTTACTACCCTCTACTGGTCTAGGACCACAGCTACACTTACTTTATGGGAAAGTTGGAGGTTGGAGTTACTAAGTATTTACTTTGGCCTTTTTTTTGGTTTTGATTTAGCTGAAGCTTCCCCCTTCAAGGAAGGTGATGAGAGCTCTGTGGATATTTACGATGGCTTGGACAATGGTTTGACGGTTCCTGGTATGTTGATTGTGTCTTGCTGCTTGGGTTGGAGCATTTTAGAGTCTCTGTAGCTCTTAGGCAGGTTTCAAGTAAAACAAGTTAGTTTTAAGTTCCTATTTAGCTGGTGTAGACTTGTGCTTCGGTGCAATCTATTATCTGAATGACTACAAGATAGTTTTCATGTGATACTGGTTATTTTAAGAGACTTGGGCATATAAAGGGGTACAGAGAAACCTTACCTGCTCTGTCTGTGCTTTGATATAGGACATTTTATCTTGGAAAAAGCACCTTTATTTTGTGGTTTTTAAATAGCGTGAGGACCAGAACCAACAGTCACTGATCACTCAGTTCCCAGTGAGAATTCCAAAACTGTGTGATACTGTACATCCAGTAGATCCTTTTAATATTCTGTAGCTTTCTCAGTAATTTCACATGTTAATGTAAATTAATTTCCTCTTAACTTCTTTGAAGGTAAAAAAAGAAATGGACCCAGCTCATGGGTTTTTGTAGGAGTCTTAGTGTACTGTTTAACGAAATGCATTTAAACAATTGTTTCTTTACTGACCTTACTTCTATAAAGCTGTTGGCTATTTATGAAAGGACTATATTATATCCTACAGACATAAAGCATCTATACACCTTTTTCCTTTCTTTCCATTTTGTATGTTATAACATGTAAGAGTATTCTCTAAGTCTATATTTAACATACTGAGACACATTGTTTAGTAAACTTAAAAGATGCAAGGAGTAAGAACCCAATGCAAACATTTTATAGGTCTAGTTCTGAGGGTTTGGGTTTTTTTAATTTGAAAAGAGGATTAGTGAGATTTTTGCTCTAAATGAATAAGTTATTTGCATGACATCTTGTATTGTGTTAATAATACTTTTTGCAATATGATATCATCCAAAGGATTGAAATGCAGCTTTGATACCTAACTTAACTTATTTGTCTGCAAATGAATCTGTATTTCATAGGTGTCATAAGTCAGGTCCTGTCAGTAATGGATATTTGGTGACTAGAGCACACAGGTTAATTTGAGGAAAAAGCACCTTTATCTGAATAATTGGGGTGTTTGGGTGTTGGGTTGGGTTTTTTTGGTTGGCTTTCCTTTCATTTTTTTTTAACCAAAGCTAGGGAGTTATGTTTGTGAGAGAACATAAAGCAGCAAAGAATGTTTATTCAGCACAAGAAGTAGGATATTCAACACCATACTAACTCTACAGTAACTGATTCTGATCAACTGATCCGTGTTTGTAAATGTAGGTCATTGGCATCTGAGTATGCTTTTTTTCTCAATAATTTTGTTCCAACTGCAAATCTTTCCAAGGTGAAGTCTGGCCAAAAGCTGAATGAATTGTAGGATTCACACATTTATTCTAGCTTTCTGCTATCTGTTGACTCTGGAATTGCAGAACCTCACTGCTGAGGTGCAGCCCTTCTTACTTTAGGTAGATTTACTGTGAATGAGCTGTCCTTTGACTTAAAACAACTTATTACACAATCATAAAATGCACCCATCTTTGTTGTTAGGTGTTCTGCATATCTCTTAATTTTTCTAACACAGTGTTTTCAGCTGAACTTTAATTTTCATCATTACCTTTTACGTTGGAAGTATATTGGATCAAGTATTTACAATAAAACTAACCTGAATGTTGAAATTCAGGATAGGAATTTCTCCAAATGAGGTCATGTGTTTTCCTCAGTTACACAATGCAACCTGGCTAGAAAAATCTTGATGTAATTGATCTTATTCCTACAGATAATTCTCCAAGTTCTACACCAGCTGGAAACAGCTTAAATTTATTTGATGAGATATTAATTGAAGAAGGGACTGCGAAGGAAGCGTCCTACAATGAGGTGTGTATTAATGTAACAAAAATAATTTTGGTGTTTTGGAGTTTTTGAATTCCAAGTTTTCTTGTGTAAAGTGCAAAAAATGTTGTCAGTATGCTCACATTATTGGAAGAACAGAGAAACTGTTTGTAAATAAGTAAAAACAAGAGTGTGCTAATAAATTATGTCAAGTCTATCAGAGTAAATTAATCTCTCTCTCTGTGACATGGTCTGTTCTCATTTAACATCCTTTGCATGCAGTTCCTTTATCAGCTTTATTGTATTCTAGTTAAATATCCATTCAGATATCTGATATAAAGCTAGTCTTGACATTTCTCCCAACAGATTTTACTAGACTAGAGTAGATAGATCATGGATTAATCTTATGCTTTGTCCTTGAGTCTGAAGACAGCCATGCAGTAGGTAACTGCTTCTAACAAATCAGCAGAACACTTCATGCAGCATCAACTCTCCTGGTCTGTAAGACACACCTTGACTAATTTGAACTTCAGAGTAAAAGGGACAGACATCCACAGATATAATGCACTGTAGAAGAAGCAGGAGCAAAAGGTCCAGGAATCTACTAAGTTATGAAAATTTACTTTGAATGTTTGAAATTGGTTGACTGTTAAGTATGACAATAGGGAAGTTGTCCATCCTTCATTGAAAGTTTTGTTGCCATCTACTTTTAAAGACAGCTCACGCCAAATGTTCTTATTTAATTTTATGATCTCAACAGGATCATGGCTTTTGCAGTCTATTTTGGCAGCCCAGGTTTGTTTGTAGTAACTTTTTGTTGTGTTTTTCCTTATGTTTAGTATTATATAAAATCCGACAAACAAGTGCCCTGTCTGTAGGGCTCTGAGAACTCCTGTGCCTTCATAGTTGTGTCTTTAATTTCACAATAACATGGCTTCCTGTTACTCTCTAGCCTACTACTATAGGGCAAGCACACATAGATTTCCTCATACCTGAGTGTTTGTGATGTTTTAGAGAGTTGTATACCTATAGGAGCATATGGAAGCTTTTTGTTTTAATAAGGCTTTTATATGTTACTTTTGGGGAAAAAAAACATACATTACTGTGTTACCTAACTGTAAACCTAGAGGAATAACTTCTGTGTAATTAAGTCCGCTTCTGTGCTGTGAATCTTCTCTCTTTGACAGTTGCAGACAGAATATGGAAAATGTCAGGAGCAAATTAAAGAGTTGATGAAGAAATTTAAGGAAATACAGGCACAGGTACTGTAGTTCAAAGGGCAACATTATCAAGATTTACGTAAACCAAACTAAGTATTTCTTTGAGAGAGAGTTAATTTCATATGCTTTCCAGAGTTGATCCCTCACGTGGATGGTTTGTAAAGCACCTCTGTAGGCCCTAGGAGCTTTTTCTGCATAGGAAGTTGCTGGGATAGCCTACTGACAAAATCAGTAGCTAAATTCACTTGTTTCATCATGTTGCTTCCAGTAAGACTTTAGTTGCTTAAAAGCCATTTTCTATCTACTTAATTATAAAACAAGTGTGTCAAATGAATAGTTATCAGAAAGGTATCCAGTTCTTTTGTTTTTTAAAAAATAGGTCTTTAATGTACTAGGGAGAGGGTTACAGAGGTACTTGAGCTGTTGTTAGAACCAGAAGAGGATGTCTGTTTTGAGCATAGTGCCGTTTTGATAGGGCTGAACTGCTCTTCAGCTTGAGCTGGTGTCCTTGTGCTGTGCTGTTCTATATAGATAAGTTATCTTGGAAATTCTGCAGCAGGGTCTACTGTGTATTATGGATCAAGTCCCAAAGGTTCTATGCTTTGCAGTGGTAAGCAGCTTTGTGAGGTGACACTTCTGTATTTTCTGCAAAAGTTATCTGCCTTTCTGAGCAGGCTTTGCTGAGGATAATTATTAAGAGAAGGGGCTATATCTGAGATTGACAGATAGGGTTCTAGAACATCATGTCTAGAAATGTTAGAAAGATAGAGCACCCAACGTTGGGTTTGATACCTTGAAAACAATACAATGACCGGTCTTTCTCTGAAAGTGTTTAAAAGCTACATCTCTCTTTTGACACAGTGACCAGGAAAGCAATAAATTGAGTAAAAGAATTAAGCAAAGGGGTTGATTATAATTTTTTAGCTCTATGGTTACTTGGTTTATGGCATATTTCAGTTTTAATAAATTGTATGCTTAAAACATTTTAAATAATAACTGGGAACACAAACAGAAGCATAAATGTTAGTGATGTTTAAAACAAAATCAAAAGAGTTCCTTTGCATCTCAACAATTCTGACTTAAAACTGACTTCTCTAAAACTGTTTCAGTATGTTATACTGTCAGTTTGCATATGATGGGACTTTTCGTAATAATTGTCTTGCACTGTTTTTCATTGCATGTTTGGATACTCAAGCCAATTATCTCTTTTTCTCTCTCACTTGCTCTCTTTTTTCTGTATATTTAAAACAGAATATCGTTCTACTGTGTGAAAACCAAGCTCTCAAAAAGAATATTTCAGCACTTATCAAAACAGCAAGAGTGGAAATTAACCGTAAGGATGAAGAAATCAGTAATCTTCATCAAAGGTACAACTAGACAGTGGAGCAGAAAATATGCTTTTTGTCTAATCATATTTATAAACTTGTAAGAAACTTTTGTGTGTATTTTAAGTAAAACTAGGGGAAATAATTACATAGGAAATAATTGTGTGGTACAATCGGAGGAAATGGGTATCTTCTTTGTTTGATGAGGTCTTTGGTCTAATTAAGAAAATGAGAAATCCAAAGGGTGACTATTTGCCTGAATTATTCGTTTGTTTAATAACCAGTTCCTGGTGGGTTTTCTGACCATTTTACATGTTTCAAAGCAGATATTATCTTACACAGTTTAGCTTCAGAACTTGTCTGTTCTATGGTCTCAGTCATGATTTCCATGGAACTTTTCAGACAACAAATGAAAATAGACTATATAATGTTTTCATGGCAAGGTATGAAAGCCCTGTCTCCAGTGGTGGGGGATAGCAACTAGAGAACTCTTGGTAATTTCTGTGTGCTACTAATCCTACTGCAAGGAGTTGAAAATATTGAAGTATGGATGGCTGAGTAGCTGGGTGTAAGGTTTTTGAACTGCTTGAAACCAGAGCAGGGGACCAAGCTTCATGACCCATAGCTTATCACAAGGTCACCTGCTTGTCACTTGTGTGACATGATCTACATCATTGGTTTGTTTGTGTTTCAGGTTGAACATTTGATATTTTCTTGCACCAAGAGGTGTCATAAAGAAGGTTTATTTGACATTACTGTGCTGGAAGCTGTATGCGTATTAACTATGCAATGTGTTGGGTTTTTTACTAAATCCCGAATATTACCAAACATGATCTGATGGAGGTCGAGAGATTTCAACATGTGTAATTCTTTCAGGGATTACCTTTTACACACTAGCTGTCACTTTCACACCTTTGAGTATAGTATTCTGGGTTTTAAATTTAAATAGTTTGAAAAATATTTTCTTGTTTTGAATACTTGACCTTGTTAAAGAGTTTACAAACTCTGTTGCAATACCTTCTGATGGTGATGAAAATTCATGAACAAGGTATTTGAGCTAGATATTTTGGAGGCATCCATAATAGAAAATTGTAGGGAAAGTGGCACTTTGAGGTCTTAGAAGCATGCCTTGTCTGCTGTGTGGTCTATAATACAGTAGCTAATCTTAAGCAATCCACCTGTCTGTAAAGACTACTTCAAAGATAATACCTTTGGGGAGAATTGTTAGTGCTTATCTCAAAACAAACAAACACAAAACCAAAAACAAATCATAGAATCATAGCATGGTTTGGTTGGAAGGGACCTCCATGGTCATCTAGTCCAACCCCCCTACAATAAGCAGGGATGTCTCTAACTAGGTCAGACTGCTCAGAGCCCCATTGAGCCTGACCTTGAATGTCTCCAGGGTTGGGGCCTCCACCACCTCTCTGGGCAACCTGTTAGAGTGTTCAACCACCCTTATATTAAAGAACTTTTTGCTAATGTCTAGCCTAAATCTACCCTTTTCTAGCTTAAAACCATTGCCTCTTGTCCTGTCACTACAAACCAATCCGCCCCTGCCTTCCTGTAGGCCCCTTTTAGGTGTTGGAAGGTCGCTATAAGGTCCCCCAGAGCCTTCTCTTCTCCAGGCTGGACAACCCCAAAGCCAAAACAAACTGAAAAAAGACCAAAACCCTCACTTGATTAAAATTGCATTTATCACACATGTATGCAGATCTAATAGCCAGTCTAAAGCACAGCAAAAACTTTTCAGCATAGTTGAAAATTAAATAGAAATATAGGAAAGAGTTTTAGATTACAACAGCTGCAGCATTGATTTAGTTCACATCACAATGTTGTGTTTTTGGAGTAGAACCAGTTGTATAAGTTGATCATTACAGATTTACTTTACTGGCTCATAGGAAGAGTTCAATTTTTATAAAGCAGAACCAACCCCATTTTGTATTGGAGATAAATATGGAATTATTTTATACTTGAACTGATCTCTTACAACTGGACGCTGAATCAACATAGAATTTCAGGCCAAAACCAAATGTCTGTGTGTAGCAGCCACTTCATCCTTGACTCTCTAAAAAAGAGTGATACATTTGGTGGTTTGCTGCCATATTTTGTTGGTGTGACTTTTACTTCTGTTGCCTTCTGCATGGATTAGGCACAATCATTCTTTTTACATAGTGGGGAGCATTTAAGAAGGTTGCCATTGTCTTTAATTAGGTCATTTGATGATTTTTTTTGTTGAACAGGGCAGAGAAGTGTCTGTCTGTTTGTTGTTGGGGTTTTTTGTTGGGTTTTTTTCTGGTGAAGTGACTGAGTTCTGTCAATAATGAGTAAGTGTTCTGGCTGTACAGGCTACATGTACTCTTTTTAATTTAGTTTTTTTCTTTTTATTATTAAGACCTTGCAGCAGTAACACATGGCCTTGATGAGGCTTGATTATTGTCATTTACTACTTGTTATCTGTAGCAAGCTCCAAACATAGTAGCTTATTTGCTTATGTAGGAGAGTAAGCACAGTCACATTATACCTGTTCTTTTGCTTACCAGTTTACCAAATAGTAAACTATTGAATTGCTGTTCTTTTATTATTATTATTTTCTATCGCTAGTGCTGTAAAGGACAACTTTTTTTCTTACAGGAAGGCTCTTTTTATTGCTGGACAATGAAATACAGATTTGAATTACTGAAATTGTTAATTAGACACAGTACAGTATTTTTCAACAGATCTTGCTTTTTCTTTAGATGAATTTCATTTGGAAAATATGTATACAAATTATATTCTTCTGCTGTGTGCTAATGGAGATTACTAAACATGTATTTATGCCATGATTTTTTTAGATTGAAGCTGAAAGAAAGCATGAATAATTTTAGAGATATAAGGAATCATTGCAATTTTGCTTTTGCTATGTTTAAATAAATTTTAAAACAATGTCATTTTTTTCTTTTATAAACAGGCTATCGGAATTTCCCAATCATCGAAGTAGTTTCACCAGAACATACTTTCCAGGATCAACTAATGGAAGGTGGTCTGAGATGTATAAAACAAAAGATTCCAAATTCAGACCACCTGATTTGGGTGACAGTGTAAAGATGGATCACAAAGTGAAAAATGACTGTTCAAAAGATACACACCACAGTTCCTCATCTCATAATACGGACAATGGGAAGCCTAACTCTGAAAAAAGAAACACTTCATTCTTACTGAGATACCCTCCTGAAGAGCTCTGCAACAATGGTACTCACACATGTCTACCAAACTATGAGCATAGCTCCAACAAGGATAACAGAAAGGAAAGAGAAGAAATTAAAAATAATGAGCAGCACAATAGGGGAAATGTCAGCAAATACAAAAGAGAAGCCCATCAGAGCACTGGAAACAATGGTGACAGTGAAGAGGGGAATTCAGATCCTCCACAAAAGCTGAAAACCCTTTCAGAGAAGGCTGGTAAAAATGAGTTGCAAAAAAGTCAAAGCATGAAACTCAAATGCAGTCCAAGTGTAGAAAAAAAAGTAGAAAGGGGGGTTTTATCCTGGGAGAAACAAGCTACTGGTAAAGACAGACTTCAAACAAGAGGTGAATTGTATGCTGATGAGAGATCACAAAATGTGTTAAAGAAAGACATTAAAACACGTGATAAAGATGAAAAAATTGCTAGCCACAAAAATAAACCAAATGAAAAGCTACAAGAGCAACCAAGAAGGTCTGGTAGAGGGACTAGTCCACACTCAAAGAATGAACATTCAAAAATTCTCCATGAATCACATAAATGTCGCATGGAAGAGTCTAGAAAAGGAAAAGACATCAATTGCAAGAGAGACAGGGGAACAAGTGATCATACTTCTCGAGAAGGAAGGACTTCACCTTCAAATTCCAGCAGCAGAGAGCATAAGCACTCACGCTTGAAGGAAAGTAGTAGTAAATATGAATGGGAAACAGCACATTCCAAATCAGAGAGGCACAGAACTGAAGAAAAAAGGAAAAGAGAAAGAGAGAATCAGGATGAAAATAAACATTTTAGAAGTGAAAGAAAAGTTGCAAAAGAGGTTTCTCACCAATCTGAAAAAGAATCCAAGAAAGGTGCAGATGTTACAAAAAGTGAGAGAAACAAGTCCTATAAGCTAGAAGGAACATCCAGAGTAGCAGATGGCTTAAAAGACCATAAAGCTCCCAGAGCTAAAGATGGTCACACTGGGACAAAAAGGAAAGACTTAAAACTTAGCTTTATGGAAAAACTAAATTTAACTCTTTCTCCTGCTAAGAAGCAGTGTCTCTCTCCAACAGATGGACTTAAAACACCTTCCCAAAAGGCCACTGAGGAGGGAAATACAGAGATCATGCTACAGGCAAAACTGTTAGATTCTGCCCACGCTGTGAACTGTGATCTCACAGAGCAAAAGAATTCAACACTGCAAGTTCTGGACAGTGCAGCTCCAAGCAATGTGGAACCAGCACTGCCTGATTCCGCCAATTCTGAAAATGAAGCCTTGAAAGTAGCAGCAGATCCATCACCGTCTGAAGCATTGCCAGCAGTGGCAACTGATGAACTGAGCTCAGAAACTTTACCAGAAGCAGAATTGGGTCAGGTACTTCCCCAAGCTTTGTCAGAAGCGACAGAGGTACTGGTTCCTGATGAGATGCAGGCTGAAACGTCAGAAGCAGCAGAGGCTTGTGATCTGGTTGAATCAGAAGCCTCAATATCATCACTGGCAGCAACGGGTCTGAATCATCCTGAGTCTTTGCCCCTGGAGGCAGCAGAGAGCATGGCAGAGTGTGAAAACTTGCCTGTGACAGTGGTGGTGATGCAGGATGACAACATACCAGCAGCAGAAGTGGCACAATCTGAACCTGTCAGTGAAAGTGTGGGAGCCCTTCCAGAGTCAGTAGCAGAGAACAAGGAGGAAGATAAAATATGGATAGCTGCTGAAATAGAAAGCTTAGCAGATGAACATGGCTCTCAAAACCTTGTCTTAGATGACTCAGAAGCCAAAAGTTCAGGTGACCTGGAGTCCTGTGATGTTGCAGATATCAGCGAAACAAAACCAGACTCTTTAATGGAAGTAGTGAAGGACGGTGATCACTTGGCTGCAGAAAATGTTGAGTGTCCCATTGAGGAAAAGACTATCTGCAAAATTAATATGAGTACATCTCAGTCACTTGATGGAACTATGTTAACTGATAAGAATGGACCATTAGTTGACCAGAATGCTTGTGAACTGGAGCCATACCTAACTGAAATCACTACTGCAGCATCTTCTCTTAGTGGTGAGATGTACCCTAGAGCTAAAGAGAGAGAACCTACCCCAGTTCCTGTTGATGATGACAGCTCAATACTGAGCATTGATCTCAATCACTTGAGGTATATTCCGAAGGCAATCAGTCCACTGAACAGTCCAATGCGCCCTTTGGCTAAAGCACTTAAGATGGAGAGTCCCTGCAAAGGTCTTGTAAAGAGTTATAACAAAGGTATTTGTATGTGCATGTCCTAATTTTTTTTTCTATATAAAGCCTTAGAAGATCATTCATGGAAAGCAGAAATTAGTTCTTTTAACTGCTTCCTCAAAAATTATTTCTTCTTAAGCTCTAAGTTTCGATGGTCCTTTTGGTTTGTAGTGGAACCATTTAACAGTGCAGCCAAGATTGTAGCCAATTGAACATCAGTGCTATAAAAATTGGACAGATAAGTGGTTGAAATAAGAATTATTACTAACTTCTAAACAAAATACATAACAAGCTTCTTAATTGTAGTTAGTTCTGAATATATCTCATGAGGTTTCTCTCTGAAATTGTAGAGGCAAAAGTTAACTTAGGATTCTTTCAGGTATTTATTTGTGAAAAAGCTGGAGGGAGTGGCTGGGAGAAAAAACGTAGAGCAAATAGAACATTAGGATTTATCATTAATGAAGTATGAGCTAACTCATAAAAGATATGTCAGAGAGGTAAAATATGATGACAGTACTCACAGGAAGAGAAAATACATGACCCAAAATTTAAATCTTCTACTTGTGTCTATTTAATTCTTCCTGTAATGCCCTGCTACAACTCATAAAAAAGTTTTCTTGGAAGTTTAGATTTCTTACTAGAATAGGAATGGTAGGGTGACATTTAAATCCTTTTACTTGTATTTCAGAACATAATCTTTACATCTTTTTGCAAATCTTAGTGTGGTTTACCCTGGAATGCTGTCTCTTGTGCTTGAGAGAGCTAGTCTCTTCAGTCTGAATTCCTTTAGGAGTTTATATTTCATTCCTACAGTAGTTTTATATTTTTTGAAATGTCTGGGTGGGTATGAGAGATTTGGGATCAGAGCAGGTGAACATCACATGAAAGTATTTTTCTAATTATGTAGTGTTTCCCTGCATTACTTATTAGAGGAATCCACCCTGTCCAGAACTTGCTACTAAATTCCAAAGCAGTGATTTTCAGCTCTGAAGTTAGAAGCTGAGTTGTCTTTTTCTGACTAATGATATGCGTGTCAAATTTTCTCCATCCATTAAGTTGACAGGAGGCAATGGTTTCTCTTGGCCTTGAAATTCAGTACTCACCTTTCTACTGTTCTGCAGGGCAAGAGTACATATATTAATACTATATTTTGACCACTTTCATGTTATACTTTGGTTTGACAAAATATTGAAGTGATTAATTTGAGAAGGTAATGATCCTTGTAAAACTGAAAGGGAGGCAGTGATGGAATATGTTTTTACTGTTGTAGAATCTGTATAAAGTCAACAATGTTGCTTTAAAGTGTTAACCACTAGTTCATTTTTTATGGAGATCAATTTAGATACGATCTTCTGTGAGATTAAATGTTTACTAGAGGTCATTAACCAGTCTAATCTATGTGTGATTGAACACAGAGTGTTTTATTAGAGTGCCCAGCAAGCCTAAAATCAACTGCAAATCTCATTAATCAATGCATACGTACTTCAGTGGAATGTTTATACAATGGAAATGAGCTTGCCTTTTCATCTTTTGTAACATGCTGCTTTGTAACTAACTGTAATTGCTTTTTTTTCTTAACAAAATAGCATTTGGTTTGAATTTTAAATAATGATTAAATAAATATTTAATATCTCAAAAATAGAAAACATTTATTAAACTTGTGAGGCAGAGTAAGGCATACTACATTTGGCAGAACTTTAGCCTTTCCTCTCACTTATCTCATTCCTCATTCCTGTTATCCAGGAACTTGAACTGGAGGCTTTCTCCAACATTTCTAAGAAAAAGGTTGTTAGCCTGCTGTGCTTGGTTACAGTGCTGATGATCTTAAATGGATCAAAATCTGAAATAGAAGTTTTCTCATGTGTGGGGTGCCTAGTACTCTCTGTTTAGTTAAGTCAGTTTATTGAGAGATTCGAAGAACCTTTTTACTGGCCCTGGGAAAAAATGAATGCAGACATGAATAGGTCACTTGTTCTTCTCATTTTGTTTTAATTGTGAAACTGTTAAAAGAAAAGCCACCTATTGTATGTAAATATTAATCCATGATGGTGTTAAACTCTAGATTCTGCAGTGTTCAGAAAATGTAAAGAAGTTCAAAACTGATGGAAACTGCTAAGATTTTTCTGTTTTCAATGGATGTATTTGTGAGATAAAACACATGTTTTTGGTGAAATGCTGAGGTTTTATTTGTCCTTTGAAGCTCAGAAAAGTCCCTTAAGTTAATGACTGCTGAAACAAACCACCCTCAGACCTCTTGAGTTGTCATTGGCAGTTTCAAACAAAGAGTTCTGAACAGTCTCTTTACAGAAGAAAATCTTCCAGGTTTTTCTGAAAATGTATGTTTATAATTGTGCATTATTTATGGTGATTTACAAACTCTTTTCTTTTTATAGATTTAATTCCTGAAAGTACAGTTGTCATCTGTCCCTCAAAGAATTTGTTAAAGGAGGTGAACAAAGAAAATCAAAAGCCAGATAGCATGTCCAGTGAACACCTAGAGATGGAGTCCCAACTGAATATCTCTTCAGACGAACTAGAAGAAGGAGAAATCATAAGTAGCGATGAAGATAAACAAAAATCTAAACCAGAAAGAGGCTCTGAAAATGCAAAAAAGTCAGGGCCAAAAGCTTCTCCTGAGACACAAAATTTGACCAGCAGTCCGCAGAATCAAAAGAGCAAAACTGTGCGTTGCAATGAAGATAGCAGAAAATTTGTTTCTGTGGAAGTAAGTACAAAGAAGAACAGAGAGAGGCATAAAAATCAGACTTTCAGATCTTCGAGGGATATGAAGAAAAATAAAACTGTGAGCATTGCTTTTCTTGAAAAAATAGTTCATATTATTGTTGAACCTTCAAATGTACAAGAAATCATGCAGATGCTAAGAACAATACGAAAACAAATGAGGAAAAATTATATGAAGTTTAAGGTACACTTCCCAATTCAGCGTTTTTACAGAATTATAGAATCTGGCATCATAAATTTTACATCATTAATAAAATACCTGAACTTTTCCAAGATGTCTACACTAGGTGATACATTAAAATTGAATATCTGTGATATTATAGAGTCCAAACTTAAGCAAGTTAAAAAGAATGCAATAGTTGACCATCTTTTTGAACAGCGAGTGTCAGATATGAAAAGACAGTTATGGAAACTTGTAGATGAACAGCTTGATTACATATTTGAAAAGATAAGGAGAATTATAATAAAATTATGTGATGTGGGAAATGTGCGAAATGGGAGTGAAGAAGGGAAGTTTGAAAGAGCAGGAAAGCAAAAACACAAGATAAGTCATAAAAATGATGTGCAAAGATGTGGAAAAAAGTCCCTGAAAGCCAGATCTCAAAGGCCTGATGAATATATCCTTTCAAAGCAAATTGTGGATTATCAACAACCCAAATGTCACCATGAGAAAAATAAAACAGAAGCACCAAAAACTGCCTTTCCAAAATGTCTTAACTCCATTGATAACATGAGGAATTCCCAAGCCGAAGTTCACCTCTCTAAAGAGAATAACTTGCAAAGCATTCTGAGACCATCAAAGGGTGTAAAATATGAAAAGGAAGAATTCCAGCTATCCAGAGATGCTAACAAGTCTGATCTTGGTTATGAGCTTCTCACAGAACAACAAGCATCCAGTCTTACATTTAATCTTGTAAGTGATGCTCAAATGGGTGAAATTTTTAAAAGCTTACTGCAAGGTTCTGATCTCTTGGAAAAAAATGGTGGCAATATCGACAGAAATGAGTGGGAATTCAGAACTCCAGAAAAACAGTTTTTAGACAATCATAAATGCAGAGGTAATGCTGCTGGACTGGTACAAGAGATTGCTCCAAAGGAGGCTTGTGTGGAATCTCGACCAGTAGAGGATATTACCTGGCCTATTGTTTCACCTGTAAGAGCTTCCTCTTTAACATCTAGGCTTCAGATGTCTGTTGATCCAGATGTACTAGATGAAAGCTGTATGTTTGAGGTTCCTACAAATGCAACTTCATGTAAAGAAGATGAATTCAGTTTACAAAAGAATAAATCGTGTATTTCTTCTATCCTCCTTGAAGATTTGGCAGTTTCCTTAACTATTCCATCACCTTTGAAATCAGATGCTCACCTCAGCTTCCTAAAACCAGAGAGTAGTTCTAGCTCAACTCCCGAGGGTGTTCTCAGCGCCCATTACAGCGAAGATACACTTCTGGAAGAGGAGGATGCCACTGAGCAAGACATTCATTTGGCTTTAGAATCTGATAACTCAAGCACTAAGTCAAGTTGTTCTTCATCGTGGACAAGTCGACCTGTTGCTCCTCGTTTTCAGTGTCGGCCCAGCCTACCAATGCAAGCAGTAATCATGGAGAAATCCAACGATCATTTTATTGTAAAGATTAGACGTGCGGTGCCATCAATCTCACCAGCATCTGATCGGGTGGCTTCAGTGAAGGAGGCACGGGCATCCTCAACAAAGATTGAAAAAGAATTGATGAGAAGTGGGAAAAAAGAAAAGGACAGTCAGAGTGCCACAGCAGCCACCACGCAGGAAACTGTCAAGCCAAATCTGGTTAAGACAGATCAGTTGCCTCCTGCCAGCATTGGACAAGAACAAAATCTTGCCTTACCTCAATCTCTAAAGGAATCACAAAATAGTATTGGAAAGGAAGAAGCTACTGGGTTGCTTGCAGCCTGTGGAAAATCTTCAAATGCAGAGAGCCGTGATACTGAAAGCCCAGAGGAAGGCTCTGAGCTATCTGAGGCACACAAATTGAAAGTATCTGAAAACATAGATGAAGTGGGTGTTAGACCTCAAGCTTCTTTTCCTGCTGGATGCAGTATAGAGTCATACATAGACTCAACAGATGATACTGTTAGTGAAACTTCAAGTTGTGCAGTGGAATCCACTGCAGATAACAGAACTCAGGAGAATTCTACGGGAAACTCAGAAATCAGTGATAAAAAGGAAGAACTGGAAGAGTGCTCCGATGCACTTACAGACTTAACAGAAGAGCTTTCCAATGAGGCTGTAGCAGGTGAATGTAATCTTGAAACAAAATCCACTTCAAATACTGATGTAGGATGCCAGATAAGTGTAGATGATAAAACTAGTAAAAAAAGGAAAAAAGAGACTGCCAGAGAGAATTTCAACTCAAAAAGGCAACGAAAAGAGACTGAATCAACAGATGAAGGGAGCAATGCAAGTGATGTGAAGTCTGAAGGCGTAAATTCAGCACCAAAACAATGTTCCAGTAAGAAGAATGAGTTGCAGCAGAGCAAAGAGTCTTCTCCTTCGGCTTCATCTGCATCATCACCTAGTCTGTATGCCAAAAATATCATTAAGAAGAAGGGAGAAGTGGTAGTTTCCTGGACAAGGTAATTTCTGACTTGATCTGTTTGGTTTAGATTTATTTGTAATTATGTGATAACACCGGAAAGTGGGAAGAAAAGGCTTTTTAGCTGATAGCTGAAGTTGTTCAGTAGTTCTACACCCTTCTGTAAATAGTGGTATGGGAGCCTCCTCCTATCTATGTAGGGTGACTTTGAGATTGATATCTTCTCTTAG
>VYZX01016247.1:109033-120402 GCA_013401335.1 Brachypteracias leptosomus
GGGTTTAGCTGTTACCAGCAATGACGGACAACAACCACTGCACTCATATGATGGGATTGGTGGGAGGTATCCAAGTCAGAATAGTAAGTTTGGTAATTCTGATCCACTATTAATTATTTACTTCCAGGTCCGTGTTTCCTCTGAAGTGCTTTACCAGAGTAACAGGGAGGGAGCTTTACAAACGAACTGACAAGGAAAGAGTGGGCACCCTCAAATGGAGCAGTATCATTCAAGGAGGTGACATCTCCTGTCAGTTAAATGTGTTCTATAAGCAAGACAAGGCCATGCAGTCAAGCGAAAATGGTGGCTCTTGCTTAACTTGTCAGAAGTACTGTGTATGGTGATGTCAAACTCTGATTTTAAAAAGTAAAAGAGCTTTGGAATCCAGTTGGTAGATAATTCTGGAAAATGACAGGTACATTGTCTTAGTTACCTTGAAACATATTTTAAGAAGTTAGGCCTTTTTCTTTTAGAATAAGGCAGGGCAATGATAGCAAAGATAGAAAATCTGCTTGTCTAGTAATTGGACTCTGATGGTAAAGAATAGGTGGTTCTTGCTGCTTTGTCAATTGCTCATAGTGGGTTTCAAGAAGAGAATTTGACCCTGTGTGTAGTGTTTGTCTTCAACTTTAAGCACATTATTTAAGCCATTTCTTAGTGACTCCAACATTCAACAGAGATGAATTAATTTCTCTTTGAGGGTGCCCATCTGTCGTCATTGCCAATGGAGACAATCTAAGCCAATTGTCTGGTCTAGACCCTTAACTTTTTATTTCTGAAGTCAAATAAAATAAGCCCCAACCCCTGTGAGGGATTAAAGGCAGTCATTAATGCAGTAAACAGTTTCTCAGTTTCTTTTAAATTGTAAAACGCCATAATGAGCATTCACTTATAAAGAGCTGTCCTGTGGTTAAGCACATTTTGCAGTTCTGATATTTAAAAAGATGTAGTATTGAATTTTGAATATTCAGAGGTTTTTTCCCCATGAAAAATGTATTGGAATTTTTTTTCCCTCTTTTTTTTCCTTCAGAAAAAGCTAATATGTTTTTCTGTTCCAAATTATGTCTGGGAAAGATGCTTAATTTAGGTCTTCAACATAATGAACGTTCTATTTTGTTTAAAAAATTTACAAGTGATTTTTAAATTGATTTAGAAACAGACCTTTACAGTTTTATGAAATGTGACTTTATGCTTACTACCCAGGAGAAGAACTTTTCAGTAAAAACAAGCAGTTGTCAACTTGGCATGTTTTGACAGCAATTGTATCTATCTTTACAAATTGTTTAATGCATTAGAAATTCATTATGTTCTATTTTAAAGAACTTATAACTGCTTCCAGTTTTACTAGTACCTACTAATAGTGTATATGTATATGTATGTATACACACACACATCTCATATATATTGCTTCTTTATCTCAGATTTCTAAAAAGCTGCTTTTTTTCCTTCCCCCAAAGAAACATTCCTGGAAGTTGCACAGGTTTTTGTATTATGAATTCATTGATTTTTGAGGTTTTACTCTTCATTGAGCATCAAAGTTGCTGTAGTGTTTATTCAGTCAGAACATCTGCTGAATTTAGAGTTCATCTAAGAGCCCCACCTAAGTGCATTGCCTTTCAACTTGGATTAAATTAGGTGGTTTTCTTTGAATTCAGTGACCACTTACTACTTCAGTTCCAGCATGGTTGGTTGTTTTGCTCCCTCTCCAACTAATGGGACGGGCTTCTCATTCTAATAAACCATCAGATAGTTTGTCAGTGATGTGGCCACTGACACCACTGGAGTATTGTAAACACGCCCCATGGAATGGGATTGTCACGCTGTCAAAGAGCGCATTGTCCTCCTTTTAGGCAGTGCTCTGGAAATCGTTACATGGAACGAGTGGAGTGGGTGCTGATGTCATTTCTGGCAGTCATCCATCTTACACGCTTGCTTCAAAACGTTTGCTTTTGATGATCAAGTGTCATCTTTCATGCTACACCACTATCACCTAGCGATTTCAGTGGGGGATTGGTACACCTACTCGTGCTTGTTCTTAGCAAACATTTGTGGCAATTGTTGACTTATTGGAGAGTTAAATTTAACTGAACCTGTTCTCAGAATAGTCAGTTTGCAGAGTAGCATTCGTGTTTGTGGAAAAAATGCAACTCTTTTTACTAAGAGTATTCTTTTAACCATATCCTTAGAGCTCAAAATGTCCACAGTACTGCAGGCACTGAGGGAAATAGCTTCTCTCCACTTAAGTGCTTCCTTTCTGTCTCAAAAAAGCAGGCAGTATTTTATTACAGAGTTGTTTATTCCTTATCTCTGTTTATTCACTTTCTTGTCAGTACAGTTGATGAGGAGGGCAGGGTTTGACTGTTTTGACTCTGACTTGGATTCTGTTTTTGTAAATTATGAAACTCTTTTTAATGTTCTATTGTAAGTATGTGTACAGGTTCCTACATGGTCATGTAAAATATCCAATGTGTATATATATATATATAAAAATAGAGAGAGCTTTGTTTAGCCAAAGATGATTTTTTTTAACTGTATGAAACTCCAGGTTTATTTTGTATAAACTAAATACTTTGCTTACTGTAAGAGTCAGGCAAAAAATAAAACTGTAAAATTCACACACATGTTGTCATTGAACAAAGGTTGGCTTGGAGTGGTTTTGTACCATTGTTTGTAATTTATTTCTCCAACAAGAATTTTGATACATATATGCAAAATGTTGTGTATGTAAATCTACAATCTTACTATGAAACCTCAGGTAAATGAAAATGTTTTCTGGACCTCTTGACTAATGGCTTGACAACTACACATGCTGTGAAGCAGCATTAAAATTGACTTCTGTTGGTTTGTATAAATGAGTAGCTATGTTGATATTCTGGCCAATAAACATGAAAGTAATCAGCTGCTGCTCCAAATAGGTACTGTCTATTTCTTAGTGAACATGACCAGATCAGAAGTTGGACAATTTCCCAAACTATGCAAAACCTTTAAACCACTTAGGAATTTGAACCTACAACTTCCTCCTTTTTTTCTAGAAACACTGGGTTAATGTTGAGTGGAATGTTATAAAGGAGAAAGACCATTTTTATCCAAGGCTTTTCATTGGAAGAATGTAGCTGACAGCCCATTGAGAGTCATACTCTGATGTGGTGTTGATAAATAGGTCTGCTTCTATCCAACATGTATTTTCACAGGTTTCAGTTTAAAAGCCCTTAATGGATATGAGTACTGGAAAATTTTCTGAAGTGGAAATTCAAAGAGCAGGGGTTATGGACATGTGCATAATGGTGAAATCATAGAGCATCAGGTATAAAATTTTGAGGGATTCTCTATGTACAGTAATTGACTGGACTAAAGGCATTTCTCTTAAGTGTCAATCCCATACCCCACAGCTATTTCCATTAAGACTTTCCTCTAATTGTTTTCATTCTAAAAGCAGCTGGAGAATAATCTTCAGCAATTTGTCTTCATGAAGGGAGGCAGCAATAATAAAGCCTGCCAAGAAACAAGTTTAAGGATTTCTTAGAAGAATCTATGAAATCTATCAATAAGTGTTTCAGGAGCTGATAGGAAAGATGGATAAAGGTCCAGTGGTGGCTGGAACATCAGAGTTTGAAAGTACCATGCAATGCCACCAAAAGCAAACCCATCTGAGTCACAAAGAGACAATGAAGAAATACTTCAACAGGAAGGAAATTGCACAGCTCTTGTTAAACTAGAGGCCCATGGTTTGGATCTGCCACCTGGAACACTGTTGTCCATATTATTAAATTAATTGGCGCAAGCTTTGATAATTAGCCCAGGCCAAAACAGTGCAGCTGTCCTTTGCACAGTTGCGTGGAGCAAGGGCGGGTCTCAAGAGGCAGTTTGGATATGGGCATCCAAGTGTATAGCTGTGCCAGTGCTGAGGACTGCAAAGACATCCCTGGCCTGTTTGATTTTGTATTGTACCAGTAAGGTAGCCCTCACCTTCCTGTGAAAGGTAACTTGTCCCACAAGGAACAAGTCTGCTGCCAGTAAGGTTCATCTATCATAAAATGGAAAAAACTGCAAGTTCAAGTGAGGTGACTTTTATTAATAAGCCAAGGGGTTTGTAGCCGGTCAGGTTCCACGGAGTCTTTATGGCTAAAGGCAGTAGAATTCTGCAGTCTCATCCTGATATTTCAGCATGCCTATACCTGACCTGCCACAGCCTGTTGTCCAGCTCGCTGTCCCACACGCATTGGCTTCAGAGTTTCATGATAGCTTTGGTGAGACAGCAGAAAGCAAGTGCTCTTTGGAGTGGTTTTGAGCCTGTAATGTTAGCTGATTAGCCTGTCAGAATATTAAAACATATTAGTACAAGGAAACGCTACTTTCTGTTTTATAAGAAGACTACAATTAGTTCCCACATATATCTTTTTCTGGTTTTCAAATCTGAAATCCTGACAAGAATATCAGGAGCTAAAAATGCTCTAAGAAGTGTATTTGGACCTAATATTTTGAGAACTTTTTTCGTGATAGCTGCCGCTTAAAATTTAGCTGCTGTCACAGACAAGACACAGTAAAGACCCCACACTGGATGTGGATACTGGGGTTTATCGAAGACCCAGCAAAATTAGAGCTTTTACCCGACTTGCCCCAGCACTGTTCCCTGCATCTCTGCTTCCCATCAGGGAGGGCACTTCTGTCCAGGAAAGTCAGGCCTGAAGATGTGCTGTTTTCCACTGTGCTGTTGCTCACAGTTACCTATCTCTGGTGTCACTGGCCAAGGTCCCATCTCTCTGATCAGGATATTCCCTGTCTCACTCCCAACACACCCACAGGCTCCCTGTCAGCATTCATGCTGTAAACTTCTCACCTGTGGCAGATGCTTACAGCAAGGAAGTGTCCTCAGCCACCACATATTCTTGCTCATCTCCAGATGCAAAGGATTACACCATGCTTCTGTTCTTTGTCCTGATTCCTCCCAGCACTCCCTTGCCCCAGCCCTGCTTCCCTTCCACATACAATTAATTATATGGTCCATTAACAAGCTTATGTGAGCAAGCTTAACAACACCAATTATTCTGCTGCTAAAGCAGAAACACGTCAAATTGTCTCCATGCAGCCTAATGTCACCTCCCCTGACCCCTGAGAAAAGCAAAACTTAAACCAGGTTACTCTGAGGGCAGAATGAGGTAAACATCCTGTGGTTCTGGTGCTGTGACCTGCTGACAGGGGAAGAGGTGGGACAGAAATGTGCTGGGCCAGGAACAACCTGCTTCTGTGGTGAGTGATAAAGTATGTTCTCTGACAGGATGAATAAATCACAGGTGCTGCAGCTCTTGCCCAGTTCTCAAGCTTTTATAGTGAGCAGAGCTGAAGAAACACCCAGGAGCTGTGGAAGCTGCTTGAGATGTTGGGTCAAAAACACCTTCTGGTGAGGCAGCACAGAACACCCAGGCTTGAGTCAAAGCTCCAAGGCAACTGAAGCAGCAAGGTAAAGCCTTAGGGACTTTGTTACTGAATTTGGAAAGAAGAGACATGAAAATAAAATGCCAGTGTCCGTACAATGACTCTTGTACATGAGCTTGAGTGAGACATGAGAGCACATGAATGAGAAAGGCTTGTGGTGGTATGTATGGTTTGGATGAATATCAACACATCTTTCAGGAGTAGAATGTGTAGCACTACTGCCCCTAAGGCATTTGTGATATATGCTGTCACAGAACAAAGCCACTGACCACCAGAGGTGAAACCACTACTAGCTACAATTTATTGTGAGAAACAACTGTTTGTACAGTTCACACACAAGTTCAGGGCCACTGGAGTTAACTCACACTTAGCTACAGAACAAAGGCAAAACTAAGCGTGGAGGTACTATTACAAGGGTCATCTGAAAGCTTTTAGGGTTTAAGGGGAAAGTCTGTAGTGCACATTCACTCACTGTTAAAGCAGGGACACTCGACCTCGAGGAGTATCTGTGGTAGGTGTCCCTTGCCTCGAGGAGGAACTCATGTCACAGACCTGCTGCCCCAAAGAGGACTCAAAATGGCCTCTGGTGGGACTCCATTTATACCCAAGTTGAACTGGGGCTCATGGTCGTATATGGCCAACAGCCTAGAAACTTTTCCAGACCAAGGTACCTCTCAGGCTGAGAGCTTTGTCTGTTAACTGAAGGGCCTCAACTGTCAACTGAGGTGTGTACATGACAGTGGTCACCAGGCAGTGCTGTGACTCAGCTGCAAAGAAGTTTCTAGTGGTGTCAAGGTGTGTGTACGTGCCATATATACATAAACCACACATCTGCTGCATTAGACTGACACAAGAGGAAAGATACTGTAGCCACTTCATCTGCTGCAGGGCCTCCAAAGGCATATTTAAACAGGACTTACAGGGAGACAAGTACAGCTTGTGTGAGAGAGAGGGATGCACTGGTACATAAATCTGAGATAATCCTGGAGAAGAGGTGGAGCTAGTGTCTTTTGAAAACTAGCCGCTGATCAGTGGGAATACCTTTAGGGAGAAGAGGCTGAAATGGAAATCAGTCGTGCACCTTGTAGGATGGAAGAAAAGGGCCAGAAGCTCTGGAGCAAGCGAGAGGGAAAAAAAAAAAGGAATTTGGGGATTTCCATACAATTTAGGCCTGGGCAGACTAGGCGGCAGAAGCTCTTAGTATCAGAACCTCAAATTTTTCACAGAATCCTATTTTGACAACTCACCTTCTTTTTTTAAGACCTTGTCTTTCACGGATACCAATTCTGAATGGGCTTGGGAGTGGCTTTTTAGCCCAGCTGAAGAAGGATTACTGTGCCAAAAGCCCGTGTTTCTAACTGAAGACTTGAGTCTCAGCTCCTGTGGCCTCCATTTTCAAAGACTCAGTCTAACACATCCTAAATTAACTCACTAGGCAACAGAGTATGAAATCGGACATGACCGATCGATCCTTGGGCATTGATTCAAAGCAAAACTAATGGAATGTAAAGAAAATGTAAGAATCTATTGTACTGTAAAGGCTGCCTATTTAGCCATTTTACAAAATAAAATTTCATTTGGGAGCTGGATGGAGGTGTAATGTTTGAAGAATCAACTAAAACAAGGCATAGGGATGTAGCAAACTGTTGCCATACAGATTAAGCCTTGAGGGAATGGCTTCGTTAGATGCCACTGACTAAAATAATTGCATGATAATTTTGGTTAGAGGCATCATCCTATCGGCTGATGACTTTTAAACTGTGCGTGGATAGTTCAGACTGAGTGATCTTGGCATCCAGCTACAAAGAACCGAGAAGTCCGCTCAGGGTACCACGTCTATTCTTTGGCTCTTGGAAAAAAAAAAAGAGATGTCCTAGCACTGTGAAAGGAAGGCCTCTGAGCTACAGCAACCAGCAGCGCTGCGTGCTCCTTCTGTAATGCTCTAAGGTAGACTAACCAGGGGCTTTCTCCTAAGGTAAGTGGCAGAAAAATAATTATTCCTAGGGCAGTACAGAGCAGGAAAGTCCCTGTCAGACTCACAGAAATGTAAATTGAACCCAGGAGCATTTGTATCATAGCATTTAACTTTTTCTGACAAGAAATTTAAGATTTAGCTCTGCTTTTTCAAATCACAGCTGATGAAAACCTGGCTTAAATATAAGATAAAAGTTATTTGAATAGTGGCAAATGATGAAGTGAACTTTAAAATTAAGATGGATCAAATACAAGAAGTAAAGAAACTTCCTCCAAGAGAAATGGTGGATTTACATCTGGTTCTAACTGATTACATGCGTGAATTTTTATTGTTTGAGATAACCACATAAAAATATTTGGACAGACACCAAGGTAGTTACACAGTATAATGAGAAGTGTCTCAGGTATATACTATCTCTACTAAAAATTGTATATTTCTAGTATACCAGGATAGAATATTAGAATTTCTAGTCCATTACTAGACTGGAGAGAATGATATCATTGGTATTTGAGATGACTCTTTTACGGTAAACTGAAAAAACTCTGTTACACAGAACTCAAATAAGACCAGGGAAGGGGAAGATGGAAAAATAGGAAGCACGTTGCTATGGCAAGGTTGTAAAGTAGTTTTGGCCGTAGAAACTCTGGCTTTTGTGGGTCTAGACTAACTTCTTTATACACAACAATCAACGTGTCACTATTTATACAGTGGTTCTACCAGTGCAGATTTGCGTCTTGGTATAATAAACTCACTTAGAGAGTGAATTTGACCACTCCTACAATTACTCTCCCCTGTTGTCTGCTATAAAGGAAAGGTGAAGGTATTGTTTAAATACTGGTAGAAACAATTTCAGAAATGAACACATCTGTAGAGCCAGGGTGATGTGTTTGCACTTCTTGTCCTCTCTTACCCCAAATGGTTACATTGACTTTCTGTTCCAGAACAGGCAATGATAATTTGTACTCAGAAGAATGCTAGTGTGTCATCTGTGGGATTAAAACATGTCTCTTTTTCCTTTTATTCCTGCATTTGCATTTTAGCATCTCACCTGGGTTTCGTTTGGGTGTCTTTTTTAAAGTGCATCTATTTCAGTGGGGGATCAGCCATCCACAAGGCTGCAAATATATCCAAAGCCCCTTCGCTCAACTGTTGCGTTGCCAACATTCAGTCGTCTTTCAGGGGAAGTAGCACAGAGCAATCAGCAAGTGTCACCCACTTGTACTTGGCCTCTTGAGTACTCAGGTTTTAGGAGCTTGTGTAAACCTCTACTTCTTGCTTTACTGAAGGTGAACTATTCTGTACCCACACTTCCAAGCTTGGAAAAATAGGTTCAGCATTTTTAGCCTGAGATGTAACATTTTCCAGTAAACATTTCAACATGCAAACATCTTTACAGCCACTCAGCCTATGACATTGCAACAATTTTATATCTGTTCTGAATAAAATCCATACAAGGTCAGAAGAAAGAGCTTATATTATTATTTAAAGAGGAGGAAAATGGACTACAATAACTATTGCTGATTTTTTTTTTTCATGTAGCTTGTTTCAGTGATATACATGGGATGGAAGGTGTGGGAACAGAAGATATTCCAGGTGCATCACAGCACCTAAGAAATCGCTTGACTGGCTAGGTTTTCTCAACCAGTTCTCTGTGTCAAAAGGGAATTTCATTGTGTAGATTCAAATCTGCAGGGGGAAAAAATCCCCAAAACACAGAAAGGTAATAATGAAGTCTGTAGGATGCCTATGCAGAGAATGACTGCACTGTTGGTTACAATTGAAAATCTTTACTTACAGGGTGGATAAATAGAGCCTCCAAGCAGAATCATGCTATGGGTGATCACCTCATAAACCATAAGCAGCCATATGGATACTGGTGATATAACCCAGCTGTGCTATCAATTAAAACTGTGTCAGATTTTGGGTAATGCAACCAGCCACCCTTAAGAAAAAATGTAGAAATTGCACTTTACTAAAGGTTGTGGAATTTGGGAAGTTTTGAAAGTACAGTGGCATAAAAAGTTTAAGTGTGAACCCTAAGGCAGATACGATCCCAGTTGCTTTCAATATTTTATTACCATGTTAGCAGAAAGTGTGCCAGGGACACAACACTGAATGTGTGATGCATTCACAAATAAACAGACAAATTACCTTACATTTCAATTCCCCATATACCTGAAGCTTCTGAATAGTTTCCAGAGGAGTGATGTGGAAATCAAGCATCCGTCAGCAGAACATAGATCAATTTGCTAGCTATCAAAGCACTTCTGGGAAAGAGGTAGTTAAAAAAATCATCTCACACTCACAGCTAAAACCTCCACATCAACCCATTATGTAATCCCTGGTTTATTTACCTCATACGTTGGTGATTCAGTAAGGCTTTAAATTCATAAAATAAAATATCCTAGAAGCACTCTTAATTTATTAACATTCTCTCAGAACTGAGGCTGTTTACAGGTGTACAACTATGTAAATTAGCTGTGTATTTGTAGTTTAGGGATTCCAAGGGATAAACTTGTTGACTTTTACCCTGACAGGTGGGAAAATATTGGATGGATGGCACTAATAATGCTACTACATTGAGGTACAAAATGAAACATCTTTCTGTCACAGCTACAGGATACTTCTCAAAACTTTACCAAATAAATGAAAGCCATGAGTATTCTATGTTATTTTAGTTGGTTTTCACCCAAAACTCTGGCAAAGCCACAGACAGTGGAATGGAGTGGGCATAGTATTAAACTATAGTTGGTGAAGGATTTGCAACATGAAAAAAAAAATTGTCTTCGTTCTTAGTGGGAAGAAAATAGTGTAAAACTGTAGGCAGTTAAGAAGTGCTGTGGCTTACAGCTGAAATCAATCTCTCTTAAGCTTAAAATACTCTCACTTTCACATCTTTCACCAGTAATCATAACGTCTGCTTTCATTTAAAGACCCATTAAGTAAAAAACAAGGGTGAACTTCTAAAAGCTCTCCTGCTATCAACAGAATGTATATGAAAGATTGTTGTGGGGTTTTTTTAAATACTAGGAAAGGCTTTTTCCAAAAGAAATCCAGTGCTGTATGAACTTAAGATAATTTTTCTGCATTTCAGATATGAATTTCTGACCATGGGGGACTGGAACCTGTTGGGTAGCATCCTTGAAGAAGTGCACATCCACTCCACCATCGTTGGCAAAATCTGGCTGACAATCCTGTTCATATTCCGGATGCTGGTTTTGGGAGTGGCTGCCGAAGATGTCTGGGATGATGAACAGTCAGAGTTCATCTGCAACACAGAGCAACCTGGCTGCAGCAATATCTGTTATGACAAAGCCTTCCCCATCTCTTTGATCAGATACTGGGTACTGCAGATCGTATTTGTTTCTTCTCCATCGCTAGTTTACATGGGCCATGCACTCTACAGACTAAGGGCTCTCGAGAAGGAGAGGCAGAAGAGGAAAGCCCACCTGCGGGCTCAGCTAGAAGATCTGGAGCCCATGCCTGAGGAACACAGGAGAGTGGAGAGGGAACTGCGTAAGCTGGAGGAGCAGAAGAAAGTCAATAAGGCACCTCTGAGAGGGTCCCTGCTGCGCACCTATATCATACATATCCTGACCCGGTCGGTGGTCGAAGTGGGCTTTATGATAGGTCAGTATCTTTTATACGGGTTTCACATGTCCCCCCTTTACAAATGCACTCGGCCCCCTTGCCCTAACACAGTGGATTGTTTTGTGTCCCGACCCACAGAGAAAACCATCTTTATGGTTTTCATGAACAGCATTGCCGCGGTCTCCCTGTTCCTCAACATCCTAGAAATCGCCCACCTGGGCCTCAAGAAGATCCAGAAGAGCCTCTATGGGCGGTCGGGGTGGCCGCCGGGTCCCGCCGAGGAGGAGACCAGCCTCTACAACTCCAAGAAGAGCTTCATAGTGCCGCCGGCCTGCCCGGTCAGCGACGCCTCCCTGCCGCGCCCCGCCGC